>JAJOOD010033843.1:0-27534 GCA_029582525.1 Solanum tacnaense | reverse complement strand
GAGTATATCATAAATAATATTAAAGAAATATTCAGATTAAAACAACTATCGGAAGAATATTACAATAAATATTATTACATATTACCATGAATTTAGCAATACCAAAAAATAATATTAAAGAGATATCAAGATTAAGACACTTAACAAAAAATATTATAATAAAAATGGTTAAAACAAATTACTCACGTACCACACTACCATCTACCACACTACCACTTTCATGAATTCACCAACTACCAGTTCTGCACCGAAAAATGGTATCAGAGCTATTCTTGCTGCATTCTTGGAGAGGATGGGTGAAATGAACCCACTAGTGAAATCCCACATACCTGGTGATGAATTTCACGGAGAAACTTTTTATTTCGGGGTTGGAACTGGAGGAAATCTTGCTGCATTCTTGGAGATGATTGGTCGACTCTTTTTTCCTTTTTTGCTTTATATTTTTCGTGAATAAATTGCTTAGGGTAAAGTCTAATTAAGTTACTATGCTAAAACTAACCAAAACGATGTAGTTTAGGGGTCCAACGCATAGGGAAAAGACCAAAATGACCCTTACTTAAAAGCTGTCGGGGCCAACCAACGGACCTAACCAACAAACTGTAGATGGAACGATGGTCCGTCCTGGTCAACTGCCATTCGGCTTCATAGGAGGGGTGTTGAGGGTCTCGATCCACGGAGCTAGACGAAGGACCGTGGTCCCACCTACAGTCCGTACGTCCTGGCGTGGGTCGACCCTTTGTTGAGCTGATTTTCTGGGTTTTTGGGGAGGGGCTGCAGGTGGCTAACCACAGACCCCACCTACAGTCTGTGGGTCATCCTACGATCCATGGATGGTGCCTGTTGGTGGCACTTATAACTTCTGATTTTCTGCAATCTGGTCTTTCTAGCATAGGTATCCTAATATACTGGGAGTAATTCGATAAATAAATCAAGAATAAGATAATTGCACTGACCTACTCCTAAATCTAAACATATAAAAAATAATAAAAGAACAACCTAACCCAGCCTCCATAAGCTCGACAGGTACAAATAGCACACAAGACCACCTACCTAGGCCCTCATAACCCAAAAGGTGTCAATCAGTCTATATACCCCTATCAGTAGTCCCTTAGCCCTATAGGCAGTCACATACCCCTCTTAGGCAATAATATAGTTATGTAGGCAGCACATAGCTCTCTTAGGCAGCAGTATAGCTTATAGACTACTCATAGCTCTCATAGGCAACAACATGGCCCTCTAGGCATGACATAGCCTTCTTAGGCATCAATATAACCCGTAGGCTACTCATAGACCTTCTAGGCATCAATATAGCCTCGTAGGCAACTCATAGCCCTTCTAGGCATGAATATAGCCCTATAGGCAGAACATAGAACTTCTAGGCATAGATCATATTCCTACAACTAACCACAATAGCCCCAAGGGTAACAATAACAATCCAATAGACTAAAATTGAGAAATTTAGTTATTAGCAACCTATATGAATAACCTCTAAGTCGTCTCCAACATAGGGACACTACTAACTAAATAAGAATCCCGACTAGGGAGAATTATATCCACTCGAGCAGCTAACAAATAACAATAATGGCTATAAATATAACAAGGATAACAAACAAATTACATTGCTGCTAAGCTTTAAGGAAACATGTTGTAAGAAGGGAATATCCTCAACAAACCTTTTTCACTGAATTCATGTGGCCTAACGACTTTTACTCATAACCCCCTCGATACTACAACAAGTTAGGACCATAATCAACACACAACAATAGAAGATACCACGATAATTCGATAAAAAATATGTATTTCCATCGCAAATTGCTATTTGCAGCTTATCAAAGCTAGAGTCGATGAAAAAAGGGTCTTACCTTGATCGTAAGTTCGTAATACACCTCAGAACCTAATAATATGTCCAAATCCTTACTGTCCCAACACTAAAGTATGATACGCTACGAAATCAATAATATAAATTATATCATGACAACAAGCTCAACACGTAGAACAACTTTTGTCAAGGATTTAAGTTGAGAGAATCTATATTTTGGTTGATCCTAGAAGTGGGTTTTCTATATTTTCTAGTTCTTCCCTGAAAAAAAATGAATAAGAGTTGAAGAAGAAGGTATATAAAAAGTTCCACTGACCTAGGGGACCCACCTCACATGTTTGCTTGTGCAGTCTCACAAAAATAAGCATATCTCTGTATTTTGAAATCCTATGAGCAAACTGTTTGATGTGTTGGAAACTAGACTCGTGGACCTTATATTTCATGGGTCATGGGCCCCATAAAATTTTATTTATTGGGAGAAAACCTCCGAGACATTTGACCCAAATTTCATAGAAATCTTTGAAAAGGAATTTACGACAACTTTCACCAACTTTTATTTTGCGACTTACCTCACTTCAAAACTTGAGATACAACCCAGTTAAAAGATGGCATACCACATCATTCTTAATCTATTACTCACCCTTTTTGTCTTTCCATGAAACTACGAGTTAATTTAGATGTTTCGAAAAGTCGGGGTGTTACAACAGGGGACCCGGCGACCCTGGCGCACTGAGTGGCGCAAAGCGCGAACCCAAAAACTATCAACCAGTGTTTGTGGCGCACTGAGTGGCACGCCGCGCCAGGCCCCAAGCTACCGGGCAGTAGTGTTGGCGCTATTGTGATGCACTTCCCCAAGTCCCTTCCCAGAATTTGATGAATTTTCTTGTTCAATCTCATTCCCTAACTCATCTAGAATCGAACGTTTCTCTCAAACCCTTTTGTATTCTTATACCCAAAACTTTAACAACGAAATTCACATAGAAATCGGCCAAGAACAACTCTCATTCCCAACCCTCACATCAAGAAATCAACAAGAACTCCATTATCAAAGAACAAAGCACACAACATCAAGAACTTAAATCATTCAACCTCAAGAAAAAAATTATATATTAAAATAACATGATTGGCATGTGGGTGAATGAACCCAACACTATGAGAACTTACATACCTCAAAAGGATCAAATCCTTGGCGAATCTCCACAACATTCGCAAGAATCTTGAAAGAACACTTGAACTTCTCCTGTTTCTCCTCTTGCACTTCTCTGTAAAACCCTAAACATGTTTAGGAATTGTGAAAACTAATCCAAATCAGTTTAGACCCCTATTTGGAGTAACCAAAACGTAAAAACTTAGTGGGGTAAGGAAAAGACCAAAATACCCCTCCTTAATTCGGATGAATTTCCTTAACTGGTCAGGCTGAACTTTAATGGACTTATCTCCATCATCTGAACTCATAATTTAGCATACTTAGTGGCGTTTGAAAGAGGACTTAAAGATCTTACATATGATCTCTCATGGGCTACGTAACTCATCATGTAATGAAAGTTATGCTCGTTTGAAGTTGACACAAAACTTACAATTTAAGACTAACTTGCAAAATTCTCAATTTAGCTCTTTCCAATTTTGTTCTTTCTAAAATTAGCTCTTTCTAAGACTGAGGTGTTATAGGTGATACCCGACTTACTTCGCCGAGTGACTCTGATGCTGAAATTCTGGGAAAGTATAAACCCTATTTTTTTAAAGAAGAGAAGGACTTCGGAACAGTTCTTAATTTTATACACATTACTCAACTTCTAGATTTTTGATATTTTACATTCTAGAATATTATTTTGAGATCTTTGAGCAAGGGTTTAGATAATGTGAGATTTGTAGCTTTAATTGGACCATTTGGAGACTTGTGGATTGTTGCCAAATTTGATGGAAAACTTATTTGGTAACAATTTCTTGTTCTTTACTATGTTCGGGTAAATCCCCGATTCTAGGGTGTGTGATTATGTAGTTGAATGCCTTAATTAGCTAATGAGTGTTTTTAGTTACTGAATTTATATTTGATTTGAAGTGGGTTCAACTAATTGCTCATGTTTTAATTGAGGAATTGAAGTGGAAAATGCAATTCTAGATTAGAACTCGATACTTGCTTGAGAAAGAAGTGTTAGAGTCAAATTATTAGTTGATAACTTTTTTGATTGCATTGTTATGAATCTAGCTTGAGAAAGTGGGTTTAATTGCAATCTTGCAAACCTAGCTTGAAAAAGTGGATTGATTAAGGTAATGGGTTGTTTGATTGTGTTTCGCTTGTGAGGTTCGAAAGAACTCACTTGAATCACAATAGTTGATTGTGAAATGGCTATTGCACTTAAAATACAGCCTACCCACTGATATTCAACAACTTTGAGTAACTCGTAATCACCCATTACACGAAATTAGCATTCAACTTATTAGACTCCCAAAAACCTTCTCTACTTGCTTACTTCCATTTTTAGTAGTCGTAAATTGGCTTACCCAAATCCCCCCCATTTGATATTAATCATTCAAACTGTGTGATTTACTTTAGTGTTACAAACTTCTACTTCTACAAACGATTAGGACACGATTTTACTTCTTGATTGAATTCTTTACTATATCACTCCCTACGGAATCGATCCCAACTCTTAGTTGGGTTTATACTTGTCAGCGACGGCCTACACTTAGAACTGGATAAAGTGTAGTTGAGCGTTCTCAAAAATGACACCGCTACCGGGGAGTGGTGTTTAGAATTCTTTTATTGGAGTTTAGTCGTGAACTGATTTTGTTGTAGTTGAATCGACTTAGTTGTGTTCTTTGTTGGATGCTCTAAAATAGGTGAAGAGATGAGTGTCAATAGGAGCAATGCCATCCGACTTGGGAGCAACGATGACATCAAAAATTTGCATGATGGGAATAAGGATCCATTGGGAAGTGTAGGTGCTGTCTGATTGCCTGTAATTGTAGGCAATGCAGTGTTTCATGTTACCAGCACTATGTTGCACCTATTTCAAATAAAGGGTCTCTTTGGAGCACTCGCTAATAAGGACCCTCATGGCAACATCAGGAACTTTGTGGATGTGTGTGGGCCGTTCTCTTTCAAGAACATCACCTAAGAGTCAGTCCGGCTTTGTTTATTTCCCTCTTCTCTAATAGGGGAAGCAACGAAGTGGTTGACTAAGCTACCAAGGGATTCAATCACTTCTTGGGAGGAGCTCACCGAGGCGTTCTATGAAATGTTTTTCCCTCCTTCAAAGATGGTTAAGTTGAGGGATAGTTTTGAAAACTTCAAGTGTATTGATGGAGAATCCATCCATGATGCATGGTTGAAATATTAAAAGTTGTTGTTTCAATGTCTGACTCATGGGCTGCCGAAAAATATGTTTATCCAATATTTTTACCGGAGCCTTGACACGGTCAACAAAGGTGTTGCAAATTAGCTCTTTCGAGGTGGAATCATGAGACAACCGTTCGACATAACATCATCCCATCTTGATGAGATGACTAAAATTAATCATGCATAGTACACAAGGGAGATTAGGTGCCTCCTTGAACTCTGGGATGACTAAGGAACAATTGCAGAAGAACCAAGAGCGAGATGAAAACAAGGCAAAAATTATGACCCAAATGGACCTATTGATGAAACATGTCATGGGAAGTGGTTCTAAGTCTGTGAATGAGGTCAGAATTAGCGAAGTAAATCCTGATGAAGCATAATTTGAGGTCGTGTACAATGAAGAAGTGCATTTCATGGCAAATTAGGTAGGGGGTTTTCGTCCGAACTATCCAAGGCCAGCCGGGAATCAAGGTTGGAACAGGGACCGCGATGATGGTTGGAGAGACCGAGATAGAGAATAGCGTGACCGTGGTACAAATTGGAGGGAACAGGATGGTGAAAAAGATCGCTATATGACTCCTCATGAGTGTCAAAAGACAAAAGAGCAATGAACCAATTCTAAAAATTTTGCACTGAAGATATGCTTGCTCGTATCCTCAACAAAGTGGAAGGATCGGACAAATTTCTAAAGGAAATGAAAAACAACGTCTTCTCTCCGAAACAAATGGTTTCTTAACACTCAGTGTCTGTTGAGCAGCTAGAAACACATATGGGTCAAATCTCAGCTCATTTGAATCCAATGCCAAAAGGGGGTTTACCGAGTAATACCATGGTTAACCCAAAGAATGAAACTTGAAAGCATGTCTTTGTTGTGCCATGACGTTAAATAAAGCGCTTTTCGGGAGGCATCCCAAGTTTTATTCTTTGTTATTTGAATAACAATTATTGGATGTACAGGTTGAAAACTTGACTTTTTGGAGAAATAGGCCATTGGGCGAGCTCAGGAACTATTCGGCGAATCGTTGAGTCGATCGGCGAGCCCAATATGGATTGTTTTTTTAACAAACAAAAGGGTTGCAGTTCTGGTCACGACATAAGTGCATATTGTCGATCGAGGCACAAGTTGAAGGGTCAAAAGGCTTCCAACCATTTTAAATTCAAAAATCCTCTTGATTTCTCATTTTTCGACTCTTGTAGTCTTTCACTTTCATTTTAGATAATAATTTGTGTCAAGTATTTGTGTGGGTGCCGTTGCTTGGTTGGAATTAATGCTTGGTTTCACATTTGCCCGTGTTGCTTATTTATCTGCTTCTGAGGTTGGTGTCCTAAATTGCTTTAATTTCTTGCCATTTCCTAAGCACATGTGTGTCAGTGATGAATCTATTGTTTTCCCTTGAGTGGTTAATTGATTAGTTAATAATTGTTGGGTAAATCGATCATGTTAGATGTTTGGCTTATTTAAATTTAAATTTTGGGTCTAAATTGTTTCATTGGTGGTTATGCATGTTGGGTTAGTTTAGGTGAAGTCTAAGTAACCTGAATCTCACTAAACAACTAAATTTGCCCAATGATAGATTGGGTGACGTCGTTCTTAAGGTTAAAAGATGTTGATTGGTGGATTTTAGATAAATTGGGGGAAGTCTGAGTACCCCGGGGTTGGTAATGATATGAGATAGGTGTTAATTGCATAGAATAGGGCTTTAATTTGGTTCTCATAGGTTGGGCATTCAAAATTGGGTGTCGTGCTAAAAATCTTGCACAAGAGACCAGTTGGCAAGCTTAGTCGAGCTTGCCGAATGACTCGGTAGTTCGCCAACAGACCCTTTACATCGCCCTTTTGCTCTGAATTTAGCTAATGGATTCTGTAAAATTCGGCGATACGCTTGAGTTCATCGAGTTTACTCAGCGACTCGCAGAATTTACTTGGCAACTCGAAGAATGCCATTGTTATCACCTGTTTGTAGCCCTGTTTGTTGAAAATCTTTTTGTTAAATTCGATGAGCTAACTTTAGCTCGCCAATCTAGTTCAGCGATTCGCCATTTTACCTCGAACCCCACCGACTTGTGATGACTTTTTTGAACTTCGGTTCTGTTACTTTCAGTGAACCCTTTAAGGTTTGTTGAATGAGCTCGGCGACTCATCGAGTCGATTGGCAAGATTTCCTGCAAGTCTTTTTGATTTTGGCATTTCACTAACCCGTTGCAACTGCATTTGTTCAATTTATCTTGTCTCGCAGATATGGTTAGGCCCAAGGTACATGGAAGGAACCAACCACTTAGAAAGATATCACGAGGAGTAGTCATTTTTGAGGAGTCTGCTCCTCCACGATCAACACGACCCAAACATCCTCCAAAATTGGGGAAAGGGACAAATAAAAGAAAGAGATCTACAGAGCCAAGTCCAAGTAATTCTAGCTCAAACAGCATGGGTGTCTATGACACCCACCTCACTACATCTGAGTCAAACAACGAGGAAAAGTTTGGGTCTAGAACTCCAGCTTATGAGTTAGAACCAGAGGATGATGAAATCCTTTGGCGGAGATAGACTGAATTTCGCTCAAAAGCAATACATGATCCGGCAAGACTCTGAGTACTCCAAACTCGTTTTGCACCTCCAGCACAGGCAGTTGACCATGCACTAAACGTTCCCCCAGCCCAGGAACCACAACTACGCTCGATGAATAGGTTAAAGGCGACTGGGTTAAGAACTATTTTGGATGAAAAGAGATTTCTCACTGACGGGGTAGTGGAAACGTATCTGGCTGTGTTAGACACAATTCGGTTTCATAAATTTGAGTGATTTACAAAACCTCGACGCCCATATATACCTTCTTGGGTCTGGAAGTTCTATGAGGAGTACGGGAAGTTGATCCTGAATGGTAAGAAGAAGGCTAGTTTGTTTGCACCTGTTGATCATGTGGTGGTGTGAGGTAAAAAGGTTAAGTGCATCAGTTCAAACATAAATGTGGTGTTGGGGTGCACAGTCGATGTGATCCATTTCTCAGTGGATAGGATTCAGACAAAAACCCTCGACAACCTTAAGGGATGGTTGGCTCCCTTGATTTTTGACATTACACCTATGTGGATTGAGCCTGGGTCCAGATTGAGAACAAGGACCAGAATATAGCTGCGAGTTACTGGTTCGGGTTCATTAGCACCACACTCATACCGTCACATAATGAGTCCATCCTCTGGCACGCAAATATAGTTCTGTTAGGATCTATTATTGAGCAGGATAGACTGAATCTCGGGCTGATTATTAAGGAGGAGAACGAAATGTAGGTCAAGGCAACGTCAAACCTCACTTTTATTCTCGGTATTGATCATGAAGTTTTGCCAGTAAGCTAGAGTGCCCTTTGTGGAAAAGACATAGGTTGAAGTGACACTTCCTCTACTGGTATCCTGAGGGTCGCAGCAGAGTACACTAGGGATGAGTCTGAGAAGAATAGGACAACACTAGTGGACACATACCCAGTTGTTGATATAGATATGTTGGAGGCAGATACTACTCCTTCCAGTCAGGCAGACAATCCTTCAGGTACACCTAGGTCATCTGCACCTACTACATCTGGTCCTACTACTTCTGTGGCTGCTACCTCCTACCTCCTTTTGACACATGCCACACTTTATAGAATGGGCCACCTAGCCTATTCGGCAGCTGTCCCAGGATGATTGAGTAGGCCATTATTGCTGCCCTTTCCCCTATGTAGGATTAGCTGCGAGAGCAGAGAGATGACTACAGCTCACCAGGGTGCATTGGATGCAATCAACGTGCGAGTCGAGACATGTGAGAAGGGCGGTCAACAGTCTAAGGATGTGACAGCCTTAAAGGCTGATGTGGCTGGGTTGAGATGAGATGTGCATGAGCTTAAATCCACTAACATTTTGATGCTCTAGGTACTGTGGACGTTCCAGACTATCCTAGTTCAGAGGTTCCAGTCATTTTTGAGATCCCTCTAGCCACTACAACTGGAGATGATGTTTTAGCAGATAATGGTGATGAGGTGGACACTCCTGAGATGGATGACAAGGAGCATGGGACCCATACGCTGCAGTGTATGATGATCTTGAGGATTTAGAGGGTGCGATGGTGCAGACGGCGGTAGAGGCGTCACTTTAGGACACATCGATGATCGATTCCAGTGGAGCACAATCTACTGGTGGAGATGAGCCAGATACTAATGCCCAGACTGAGAGATCCCCAGATGTGCAGCATTCACCTCATGCTTAGCCTAATAGGAGGATCTTGACTCTCTTTTTGTTTTATTCTTGAGAAAATTATTTCTTTTCACATTGAGGACACTCTTTCGTATTTTTTGGTGGGGTGTGGGTATTTTCATACCCATCCTTTTGCGTTGTATCTATTTTGTTTTGGATGCTTTGGGATGATTTTTGTTTTATATTTCAAAATCTTCCCGTTTTCATGGTTAATTATGAATGTTTGTTTTTATCCACCTCCTTATTTCTGAATTTGTGAATGTTGTGGCAGTTTTCTTGCATATTGGAGTATCAGTTGCGATCAATACCGATGAACTCAATAGTGCTCTTCATTGAATGAAATGTTTGTGCAAGTCCAATGAGGCAAATTTGAATTGCATAAGTTATGTGAGGACTCTAAGCATCTTGTTGTGACTAGTCAATTGTCGAAATGAGTTTTGTGATGATCGTTGCACGAAAGCTTAAATTGTAGAGTCATGATCAATGATTGTGTTGAATGCCTTGTGTGGTGAGGTTTTCTTAAAACATGTGCTTGGTGATACCTAAAACTTTCCCCGTTGGTCCAATTGGTTAGCATTGGGAAATGAAAGACATGATCTTAGGCACAAATTTGTGAGAGTGAACTAAATTGCTGCTACACCTCTTTCGGACAACTTTGTGTGAGTGTAAATCTAACTTGGCACTATTTTAGCCTAACCTTTAATTTGGATAAAACATGAACACGCTTGGCCTCTTTCCTTTGCGCCTAAAACCTTCACAAAGCCTTGGACTGTTTGAATAGCCAACTTACGCCAAAAACCTGAGTTGGGGTATGGTGAAGAATGAGGAGAGAAATTTATCAAGAATTATATTAAATTCACCCTTGAAGAGTTTTGCCAAAAAGATGGAACCCCTCCATATAAAAAGAGAGAGAGAAACAAAAGAAAATCAAAATAAAAAGATTGAAAAAGAAGTTTGCAATTTGTGCATTGGTGGAAATAAAAGGGGTATCCAATGCTTCTAACCATAAGTTTTGTGCTTGAAAATACATAGGGTGGATTGTGAAAATCAAAAGAGTGAAAGAAAACTAGAAAAAGTAAAATGCAAGTCATGTTTCATGAAGGTAGAAGTCACTAAGCCAATATGATCATACCTTTACCCTCAGCCCCATTACAAGCCTTGAACGACCTTGGTTATCTTGATTGAGCTGAATGACGTATTGATAGGAACATACAGGCAAGTATATGGGTAAAATCATGCATGTGTTTATCTTTGAGAGTGTGAGAGTTGATTTTGATTCCTTATGATATAATCTTTGATGGAATTTGTGGGAGCATGAAATCATTTTTTATGTGAGGGCATTCAAATACTCTTATTGAGCTTGAATTTGTATTTGAGGCAAGCAATGTGAGCTTGACTTCTTTTTGATGATGGCTAGTCATCGTTTGAAACTTTTAGTGCACAATTGAACATTGCTTGTGAAGATTATACCTCGTGTGCATTCATGTTAAGTCTCAAGTAGCACTATTTGTAGACATCCATATTCACCTGATTGATCTTGTGTTTTACTTTAGGACAAGCAAAAGTTTAAGTTAGGGGTGTTGATAAATCAGGGATTAGATGAGTCGGGGATTTCAACTCATTTAGGGCTTAATACTCATAGTTTTAGTGTCTTCAATGCCTACTTTATTTTCTAAACCGATATTAAAATACTAATTTGCAGCAATGAAGGCAAAAGAGCAAGGCAAGGACATTACCGGGAAAAAGGGAGAAGAAAAGCTGAAAAAGATGAAGAAACGCAAGGCTTGATGATCACCAAGATCACTCAGCGAACCGCCAAGTGGCTCTTCAGCTCGCCAAAGGTTCCAGAATGTCAGCAAAGGGAAAAGCCAACTCGGCGATGGGAAGGACAAATTGGCATTTCATCATCTCGATCGGCGATGGAAACTTAGCTCATCCAAAATTATATAATGAGTTATAAAAATGCAAACCAAAAGGGCGAGGTGAAGGATTATTTGGTGCATTGTCGAACAGGTCAGCGAGCCTGACCTAGATCGCCTAAAATTACAGCTAGGAAGTGCTGAAAAATGTAGCTAGGCAGGCGTTAAAAGGCACATTCGGCGCATCGTCGACCTAGTTAGTGACACACGACTTACTCCGCCTATCTATCCTGAAGCTAAAAATCTGGAAGATTATAAATACAATTATTAAAAGATGAAAATGGGAGATTCCAATTTCAAAAGGTTCCTACACATTCTAACTCTGAGTTTTTTTATCCAAACACTTATCTTAGTAGTTTTTAGTAGAATTTTGAATTGGGTTTTGATTTGAAGTTGATTTCAAGCATTGTGAAGACTCGAATTGTGTTACCCAGCTGATGGAGAATATAGTAGGTAATAATTTCTTGCTTTTTATGATGTGTGGATGTGATTAAATAGTCTAATTAGCCTATGGGTGTTAGTATTTATTGATTTTATTGTTTATTTGAAGTGAGTTTGATTGATAGTTGTGTTTTGATTCATGAATTGTAGGTGAAAATGGAGTTCTAACTTAGTATTCTAGGCTTGCTTGAGAAAGAGGTTTTAGAATTAAGACTATCAATTGACGATTGTAGTGATTGAGTTATTGTTGATTCAACTTGATAAAGTTAATCTGAATTTAATCCTACCAATCTAGCTCATGAGAGTAGATTAAATGAGCTTTTTAGTTGTTCATATTTTTATGTTTGCCGAGGTTTGAGAGAACTCACCGGAATCGTGGTGTTTGATCGAGAGATGGCTATTACATCTTAAGCCTAGACTAACCGCTAAGATTCAACGTGTTTTAGTAAATTATAATCATCCATATGGCGAAATTAGCATTTAATCGATCACATCCCCGAGAATCCTTCTCTACTTAATTACTCCCCTATTTTCGTAGTTGTTTGTTGTAATTCTAATCCCCCCATTTGACACTCGTGGTCAACCCCTAAAATTTACTTTAACATGTTTCGATAATTTTTACTTCTACAAATGACAAGAACACGTCTTTTACTTCATAATTGAATTCCATCTATATCACTTCCTCTGGGATCGACCGAAACTCTCCGTTGGGTTTATACTTGATTGTGACTACCTACACTTAGAACTGGATAGAGTGTAGTTGAGCGTTATTAAAAATGGCGTCGCTGCCGGGGAATGACATGTCCAAAGAGGCTTAAGAAATTTCAAAGCAAAGCACCACCGAGAAACTAAAACTGCCAAAGGAAGGGATTGCTTCTTCTACAAAGTCAGTTAAACCGCTGCCCAAAATCAACCCACCATTTCCTCAAAAACTCAAAAAGCGAGATGAAGATGCAAAGTTCAAGAAATTTTTGTATGTGTTCAAGACGGTTTTAATAAATCTTCCTTTAGTGGAAGCATTGTTGGAGATGCCCGTATATGCAAAGTTCATGAAAGAATTAGTCACCAAGAAGAGGAGTATGGATTTTGAAATGGTTGAAGTGTCTCAAAGTTGTAGTGCCATCATGATAAAAAAATGTGGTAATCAAGAAAGCTGATATGGGGGTGTTTACTATTGCATGCACTATTGGGATGCTCTGATTCACCAAAGCATTATGTGATTTGGGAGCTAGTATTAACTTGATGTCATACGCAATTTACAAACAACTTGGATTGGGTGTACCTAAGTCTACAACAATGGGACTCCTCATGGTTGATCGATCCATTAAGCATCTCATTGGCATACTTTATGATATTTTAGTAAAAGTTGATAGGTTCATATTTCTGGCCGATTTTGTTATCTTGGATAGTGAGATTGATGCCAAAGTACCTATTATGTTAGGTAGACCATTTTTGACAACGGGAAGAGCTTTTGTGGATGTTGAAAGTGGTGAGTTAAAGTTTCGAGTAAATGATGAGAAGGTTGTATGGGTGAACCCCTTGCTTCTGTCCTTTCAAATTATGATGAGGAAGAAATTCAAGGGTATGATGAAGTTGTAGTTGCTCTAACGGGATTAGGTGCTCATTCTAAAAATCCATTGAAGCTCAATATTGATCTGAAAAGTCAAGAAAGTCTTCCCGCCAAACCATCCATGGAAGAAACTCAAAAGTTTGAGTTGAAAGTGCTTCCATCTCATCATTGGTATGTATTTTTAGGAGCAAACAACACTTTGGCCGTCATCATTACAGCAGACTTGCTTGAGTGGCAAGTGAAATTGCTTGTTGAGGTGTTATAACAATAAATTAAGGTCATAGGATAGACAATTGTTGATATTATCGATATTCCCCCCGGGATTTGCACTCATAAAATTCAATTGGATAGTGAATGCAAACCAAATGTTGAGCCCCAAAGAATACTAAACCCACCTATGCAAAAAGTGGTGAAGAAAGAAATCATCAATTTGCTAGATTCAGGCGTGGTATACCCTATTGTAGATAGCAAATGGGTAAGCCCCGTACAATGTGTACCAAAGAAATGAGGCATCACGGTGGTTCCAAATGAGAAAGGGGAACTCGTACCTATAAGGCTAATCACCAGTTGGAGAGTATGCATAGACTACCGAAAGTTAAATTCATGGACCGAGAAAGATCATTTTCCAATGCCATTTATGTACCAAACGCTTGATAGGCATGCGGGGCGTGGATGGTACTTTGTTTTGGATTGCTATTCCGGATACAACCATATTTCCATTGCACCAGAAGATCAAGACAAAACCACTTTAACATGTCCCTATGGGACTTTTGCTTACAAAAGGATACCTTTTGTGTTATGCAATGCTCCGACAACATTCTAACAATGTATGTTTTTTATTTTCACAGATATAGTGGAAGACTCAATGGAGGTATTCATGGATGATGTTTCAGTTGTTGGTGATTCATTTAAAGAATGTCTTGAAAACCTTGAGCAGGTACTACAAAGGTACATGGAAACCAACCTAGTTCTAAATTGGGAGAAGTGTCATTTCATGGCGAGGGAGGGAATTGTTTTGGAGCATAAAATATCAGGAGAAGGAATGCAAATAGATCAAGGAGAAATTCAAAGTCATTGCCAAGCTTCAGCCTCCTATTATGGTAAAAAGGTGTCCGGAGCTTTCTAGGCCATGCGGGTTTCTACGGGTGGTTTATCCAAGATTTCTCCAAATTAGCTCACCCTCTTTGTAAATTGCTAGAGAAGGAATCTACCTTCCATTTGGATGATGCTTTCCTCAAAGCATTCATGTGCTTTAAAAAAATGGTATCTGCCCCGATCATTATTGCCCCCGATTGGAGTATACTGTTTGAATTCATGTGTGATGCTAGTGGTGTTCCTTTGGGGCTGTTCTTGGTCAAAGAAAAGAGAAGTCATTCCATCCGGTTTATTATTCAAGTAAGACACTGAATATGGCTCAAAAGAATAATACGGTCACGAAGCAAGAACTACTAGCAGTGGTGTATGCCTTTGAAAAATTCAGAGTATATCTATCAAGAACTAAAGTGGTGGTGCATACAGATCATGTGGCTATTAGATATTTTATGGCTAAGAAAGATGCAAAACCAAGACTGATTCGATGGGTGTTGTTGTTACAAGAATTTGATTTTGTGGTAAAGGATCGAAAGGGGTGCGAGAACCTAGTGGTGGATCATTTGTCTCAGTTAAAAACCAACCTTGTTGACTCCAATGAGAGGGACATTGTGGCTGAATTTCTCGATAAAACAGTTATGAGGGTGACCCAAGGGAACTCACCTTGGTATGCTGACTTCTCTAACTATGTAGTGTGTGGAATAATACCTGAGGGTTTGAACTTCTACCAACGAAAGAGGTTCTTGTTTGATGTAAAGTGGTACTCCTGGGACAAACCATATCTATTTAAAGAATGCAGAGATCACATAATTCAAAGATCTGTTCCGCAAGAGGAATTCAATGCAATTCTCAGTGGTTGTCACGCTTTACCTGTGGATGGTCATCATAGCGGGGTGCACACAGTCGCCAAAGTGTTGCAAAGTGTCTACTATTGGACATCACTATACCAAGATGCTCACTGTTTTGTTAAACCTTGCATACAATGCCAAAAGAAAGGAGGAGTATCAAGAAAGCATGAGTTGAATGTTAACCCATCCTCGAGGTCAAACTATTTGATGTGTGGGGAATCCACTTCATGGGACCGTTTGTGAGCTCTTTTGGAAACAAGTATATATTGGTAGTGGTAGATTACATCTCCAAGTGGGTAGAGGTTGTAGCTTTGCCTAACAATGAAGAAAGGAGTGTGGTGCAGTTCTTGAAGCGAAACATCTTCACAATGTTCATGACCCCACATGCTATTATCAGTGATGGAGGATCTCATTTTTGCAACCGAATGTTTACTGCACTATTGGGAAAATACAGAGACAAGCATAAAGTTGCAACGCCCTATCATCCACAGACAAGTGGCCAAGTTAAAGTGTCAAATCGAGAAATAGAAGGTATCGTGGCAAAAATAGTTAATGCGAATTGGATCGACTAATCTCGGAAGTTGGATGATGCTCTTTGGGCGTATCGTACTACTTTTAAGATGCCAATTGGCATGTCTCCATAGCAACTCATATTTGGAAAGTCGTGTCACCTACCAATTGAACTTTAGCATAAAGCACTATGGGCATTGAAGGCGTTATATCCGAATTGGGGGGATGCTTCAAAAGGGAGAGTTAGGAAACTCCATGTATTGTACGAGTTTCGGTTGAGGACATATGAAAGTTCAGCCTTTTGTAAGGAGAAAATGAAGAAGTGGCATGAAACTAAAATCCTTTAACGAGTGTTTCGAGTAGGAGATTTTTTTTCTTTATAATTCCCGTTTAAGACTTTTCTCAAGTTTAACTCAAATCGAAGTGGTATGGCCATTCAAAGTAACTCGGGTGTTCACAAATGGGACAATTGAAGTTGAGGGTAAAGAAGGTCCAGCATTCAAAGTAACTGTAAAACATCTGAAACTCTATTTTGGAGAGTGTCAGGAAATATCAGTGATTGAAGTTTTGTATTTGGAAGATGCATGAGAGCATTTTCACGTCATGTCATGATGTTAAATAAGGTGTTTCTTGGGAGGCAACACATGTTTTAGTTGTTTTTAATAACGTTTATTGAATGTGTAGGAATTAGTGAGTGGGCGATGAATGGGACTCTTTCGATGGTCCGTCGACTGATTCAACGAACCCGTTTTAGTCTACTTTTTTGGTCCAAGCGAGGAAGCCAACGTTCTGGAAATTTCAGTGAGCTAACAAATTGTTCGGCGGTTCGTTGAATGGTTTGGCGAGCCCGTTTTCATCCACCCTTTGATATGGACTAGAGGGCTATCGTTCTGGGTATTTCGGTGACTCGGCTTCCTATCGGCGGATCGCCGAATAGTTTGGCGGCCTCAGGCAATTCTCAATAAATGAGACATGCAGTGAAGAGTTTCTCTTGCCATACTTTTTCCATCTTATTGTTATAATGTGCATTTGAAGACAATTGCTAGTTTAGTTTGATGGGGTGAGGTATATGCATACCTACCTCTTTTGGGATGTTTTATGGATAATGTTTGATTTTGTTGTTGACTATTGGGTTTGATTCATTGTTTTATTGTGAATGGGCTGGTGTTGACCCAAATTAAAAAGAAATTCAGCTCTTGATCTTTGTAAATATGGTTGTTTTCTTGTAAATTTGCGTGTCTATTGCGGTTAATACTGATGACTTGAATAGTGCTCTTGATTGAATGATATGTGTGTGCAATTCCAATAAGGAAAATTTGAGTTGCATAAATCATATTTTAACTCTTAGCATTTCATTGTGACTAGCCGGTTATTGAAATGAATCTTGTGATGATCGTTGCACGCTAACTACAATTGTAGAGTCATGTTTGATAATTGTGTTGAATGTCGTGTGTGGTGAGGTTGCCTTGAAATGTGTGCTTGATAATACCTAGAACTTGCCCCGTTTGTCCAATCGACCAATGTAGGCGAATGATAGAGATGATCTTAGGCACAATTTGTGGAGAGTGAACCAAAATTGAAATTATTCCTCTTTGTGACCACCTTGTGAGAGTGTGAACCTTGCTTGGCACCATTTGAGCCTATCCTTTTCTTTGGATGAAACTTGAACACATTTGACCTCTTTCTTTCTCACCAAAAAACTTCATGGAGCATTGGTTATTTTTGAATAGCCAACTTAGGCCAAAGTTGGGGATGTGGTGAAAAAGGAGGAAAGCCAAGATGTTTGAGATGTTCGCCTTTAAAGGATCACGTTGAAAAAGATGGAACCCATCCATGTTTAAAAAAATAGCAAAGTGAAAAAAGAAAAAGATCTAAAAACAAAAGAATTGTTGAAATAAAGTTTGTACAATGGACAAAAAATGGGGTATCCAATTAGCCATGCTTAAAATAACATGGGTGGATTGTGAAAATCAAAAAGAGTGAAAGAGAATGAGAAAAAGTGAAATGTAGGTCATGCTTCATGAAGGTAGAAGTCACTAAGACAAAATGATCTTACCTTTACCCTCAGCATTGTTACAAGACTTGAAAGTCCTTTGTGATCTTGATTGAGCTTATGATCATGTTGATTAGAAAATATGGGCAAGCCTATGGAAAAAGAATCATGCATGTGTTTATCTTTGAAAGAGTGAGAATTGCTTTTGATTTTGAAATTCTGAAATTTTGATGAGCTTTGAGTGAGCAGTGAATCATTTTTTATGTGAGGGCATTCAAATACTCTTATTGAGCTTGAATTTACATTTGAAGATAGCATTATGAACTTGAACTCTATTTGATCATGGCTAGTCAAAGTTTGAAACTTGTAGTGCATAATTAAACATTGCATGGATAGATTAAACCTCATGTGCATTCATGTTGAGTCTTGAGTAGCTCTATTTATAGACATCTTGGTTGAACTGGTTGATCTTGTGTTTTACTTTAGGACAAGCAAAAGTTTAAGTTGTTGGTGTTGACGAGTCGGGGATTTTGACTCATTTAGGGCTTAATATTCATAGTTTTAGTGTCCTCAATGCCTACTTTATGCTCTAAAGTGATGTTAAAATACTAATTTGCATAAATAAAGGCAAGATAGCAAGCAAGGACATTATCGGGAAAAAAGGAGTGGAAAAGCTAAAAAAGTTTAAGAAACATAAGGCTGATGATCGCCAAGATCGATGAATCGCCGAGTGTCTTTTCAGCTCAACGATGATTCCAGAATGTCAGCCAAGGAAAAAGCCAACTTAGCGATGGGAAGGACGAATTGGCATTTCCCCAACTAGATCAGCGATGGAAACTTAGCTCGCCCAAAATTACAGAATGAGTTGTAAAAATCCAAACCAAAAAGGCAAGGTGAAGGAATATTTGGCGCATCGTCAAATAGGCCAGCAAGCCTGACCTAGATTGCTTAAAGTTACAGCAAGAAAGTGTTGAAAAGCATATCTAGGCAGGTGATGGAAGCCACATTCGATGCATCACCAACCTGGTCGGCGACACACAATTTACTACATCGATTTGTCCTGAAGCTGAAAATCTGGAAGAGTATAAATGCGATTTTTAAAAGATGAAAAAGGGAGCTTCCAATTCCAAAAAGTTCCTGCACATTCTAACTCTAGGTTTTTTTTATCCAAACAATGATTTTAGTAGTGTTTTAGTAGAATTTTGAATTGGGTTACTGAAACTCGACTTACTTCATCGATGACTCCGATGTTGAAATTCTGGGAAACTATAAATACTAGTTTCAAAGAAGAGAAGGACTTCTGAACAGTTCTTGAATTTTACACACATTATTCAATTTCTAGTTTTGATATTTTACATTCTAGAACATTATTTTGATATTTTTGAGCAAGTATTTAGAGATTCTGAGATTTTTAGCTTTAATTGGAGCATTTGGGGACTTGTGGATTGTTGCCAAACTGATGGAACACTTTGTTGGTAACGATTTCTTGTGCTTTCCTATGTCCAGCTAAAACCCGCATTCTTGGGGGTGTGATGATGTAGCTGAATGCGTTAATTAGCTAATGGGTGTTGTTAGTTACTGATTTTATTGTTGATTCGAAGCGGGTTCTATTAATTGTTCATGTTTTAATTGAGGAATTGTAGTTGCAAATGAAATTCTAGCTTCGAATTGATACTTTCTTGATAAAGAAGTGCTAGAGTCGAATTATTTGTTGATAATTGTTTTGATTGCATTGTTATGAATCTAGCTTGAGAAAGTGGGTTGAATTGCAATCTTGCAAATCTAGCTTTAAGAAGTGGATTGATTAAGGTAATGGGTTGTTCGATTGTGTTTCGCTTGTGAGGTTGAAATAAATTCACATGAATCGCAATAGTTGATTAACAAATGGCTATTGCACTTAAAACCCAACCTACCGACTAATATTCAACAAGTTTGAATAACTCGTAATCACCCATTATGTGAAATTAGCATTCAACTTATCACACTCACAAGAAACCTTCTCTATTTGCTTACTTCCATTTTTAGTAGTTGTAAATTGGTTACCCAAATCGCCCATTTTATACTAATCATTCAAACTTTGTGATTTACTTTAGTGTTATGAAACTTCTACTTCTACAAATGATTAGGACACGATTTTACTTCTTGATCGAATCATTTATTGTATCACTTCCTGTGCGATCGACACCAACTGTTAGTTGGTTTTATACTTGTTAGCAACTGTCTACATATAGAATTGGATGAAGTCAAGTTGAGCGTTATTAGTCAGAAGCATGTGAAGAAAGATAGAGAGGGAGGTAAAGAAAGGATCATGTCTAAGCAGTCGCTCCGTCTACCTGGGTATCAATGCCCGATGTGTCACTCTGGAATTTGATAATTGTCCCCGGAGCCTCTTCAGATGATTCAGCAGCAGCTGACTTACTAAGACTGTACAAATCATGAGCCGCCATAAAGGAGTGGATAGCTGTGAAGAATCCACGTCTCCATGAGGGAGTTGTGGTGTCTCAGTGATTTGTTTTCTTGCTTGCACTGGGTTTCTTGCCCTCATTATCTGTTTTGGAAGGATCTATCGCCTTTTCCTAAAAAAATTTGTTCTTGTTTGTCGGGGTAGCATATCTCTTCCAGCTACTTTCGGTCTAGCCATTTCTGCAAAGCTTTGAGATAAAGTTAGAAAGTATTCAGACAAAAGTAAGGCCGTTTCATTTTATAATTACTTCGCCGAACCATTTGGACAAGCGCTCAACTACTTAGGCGGTGCGCAGAGTGTAGCGCACAAAGATTATTTAGGGTGTAGACAAAGGGCGAACAAGTAGTCTTTCGACGAGGCGTTGAATTCGTTTGGTGACAATGTGTGTCTTGCAAAAAGTTACAGAATTTGACATTAAATATAGCATTAAAATAACGGCAAAATGGGTCGTTAGGAGAACCACAGAGCAGTTTTACGAGCTCAATTTAACTCGCCAAAATGGCTCAACGTGCCTAGCTTCAACCCATCTTTTTGAATCCAACCCTGCAACCCCTGAAAACAAAATTACAGCTTTCCCAACTCAAATTAAATTCAGACCCCTGACCTTAATGCACAATCCCTCAAAATTTCATTCACGTTAAGGTACAATCTTCAGAAATCAACTATTAATCTTATCCGGGAAAAGATTATCAAATCAACAAATGCAATCAAAATTCTAACTCTACCAGAGAGGCCCAGCACACATCAACAAGGTAGTATCATTGCATTGAGTACATAATTGATAGAAAGAATTTAGAGTTTGGGATCCAACCTCTGGCGCTGACTATAATTGAATTTAATCGCTAGGCCGCAATGTAATCCAAGTTTTGAGCAGAATCATCAACTAAACTACTCGAAAAGTGCAAGAAATATAGAGACTAGAGTGCAGGTGTGAGTTTCGACAGATAAAAAGTGAGGGAAAATGAATGAGGTTGAAACTTTTAATCCTTTGGGTTGCAAAAACCATCCAGTTTTCGCCCACTCGATGACATTAGTGAAGCTCGCCTACTCACTCGACGGAACGCCGACCATTTAGTTTCTTCACCGGAATTTACAGGACCTCTGGTTTACGGGGGATCCACACGGCGGTTTCCATGGTGATCGCTGACATGATTGGCAATTTGCCAATAATTTCCAAAACTCGCTAAGTTTTACAAACTCCAATGTTGACGATCTCTTGAGTCAAATGGTAGATAAGGTCGGATTCACCGACCCCTTCGGTGACTCGCCGACTGGATCTATTGCTCGCCATCCTTCACTTTTTCGAACACTTCTCATACTTCCATCTGCGCAATCAACACACCATTATTTTATCAAAGTAAAGTTTAAGCAACAAAGGGGTTTTGGGTTGCCTCCCAAACAGCGTCTTAGTTAACGTCGTGTCACAACGCAAGTCATCATTTTCATTGTTGGGGTTAGAGTGTGCTAAGCCTTGAAGGAAAAGATCAAGTTGGCGATGAAAGGGAGCAGTCGGCACATCGCCAAGCAGTTCCACGGAGCAGTTCCATGTAGTCCGATGAATCAAAATGCGAAGGTGCTGAAGGAAAAAGCTAAAAAGCGATGAACCAGACCAAAGGGAAGATTTCCGAGTGTATTGGGGATCCCGACTAACTGCGCCGAGTGATTCTTCGCCGAACAAACCCCCCATTATTAATTGACACTCGTGTCACCATTAGATTTAGTATGTTTTTATTCGTTAATGTTTATAACTATGATTGATTAGAACTTGATTTTACTTTTATATTAATTCTTGCAACCACTCCCTTAGGACTCAACCCCAACCCCTTCGGTTGGGTTATTTTACTATCGTACGATCGTAGACACTTGAATTGGAAGTTATGTCTTGATTAAGCATACATCAGGTTGCTCTCCTCATGTCAGCCTCCTCTCTAGTGTACTCGGCCTCAATACTGGGAACGGCAGTGAGATCTGACTCTGCTTGGACCTCATGGCCATCTCTTTCTCAATAATAAACCCCATATTAATGTTCTTCCTACAAATAATTGATCCGTGACATGCTGCCTTAGGAAGACGGAGAACAGACTCATTTTGGGAGGGCATGATGGAGCTGCTAATAAATCCAAACCAATAACGTGCAGCGACACACAAGTCCCTTTTCTTAATTATGACTCCAGCCTCGATCCACCTCAGGGTGGTGTCTGAAATGAGGGGTGCCAGACAGCCCTTTAGTTCATCCAATGAAGTTGTAGCGGTAGTTAGGTTGGTGTAGTTAATGTCATGCCCTCTGTCAAGCAAAGAGTTGATGTACTCGCTATTGCATTGAACTTCCTTTCCTTGAACCATGACCAACTTAACTGGTTTGAACTCACTCGCCTTCTTTTTGCTCTTTCAGACTAACTCACCATATGTCGTATAGAATTCCCATACCCATGAAGGAATATAAGGGCCTCGGGGCCTAGTGGACAACCCAAATCTATGAAAGTCAAGGGTGCCTCTTACATTGGAATACTTTCCTGAAAGGCCTTATGTCGATAATATCTTCTCCTCGAGAAAAGTTCGTAGCCCATCACCCTTCAACCGGTTAAGGAGCCTAGGTTGTGGAACAACTGGTGGCACAGGAGCCACAAGAGGTGCATGTGCTGGCACTGAGTGTGGTGGTGTTGGAGCTGGAGAGGCTCTGGTAGATGTGGAGTGAGATCTAGCCCTGGGATCAGAATGTCGGGGTCTTAGCAGCTGGTCCTCGTCAGGTTCAGATAAGTTAGCCTGGGGACTAGCAGCAGCCCTGTCAGACATGGGCCTCTTTCCCTTTCCTTTATCACCTGGTGGTTGTTCTTGTCTTCCTCTTCTTGGAGGATTTGATCCTCCTTCATTGATTGTGATACCCCGTACTCTCTTATAGGGTGGCTCGTCTATGTTTGTCCTCACCAAGCCTACAAAATATTTTTTTAAAAGTTAGGAGGGCTTAATCAATTTCATAGAGAAGCAATTGCAGATGAACTCGCCAAGCTACTCGGCGAGTCGCCAATCCGCTTTGGCGAGCTGAATTGGGCTCGTCGAAAGGGTTGGCTTAAATATTATGGCAAGTCGGCAATGGGATCGGCCTTTTGGGGAATCGCTGATATCATTCGGCGAGCAAGGAATAACTCACTGAAAGTTACAGTGCAGCAAGGGTTTAAGGGTGCAGACAAAGGGCGAACAAGAAATGATCGGCTTGTCGCCAAGTACCTTTGGTGACCTCCGGCTTCTGGCCGAAATTTACAGAAGCAAACAACAAGTTTAGCATTAAATTAAATGCGAGATGAGGGCATTAGGCGAACCGCCAAGCGGTTCGGCGAACTCGACCTAACGTGCCTATTTTCAACCCATATTCTCGAATTTAACCCCTCAACCCCGAAAAAAATATCAAACCATGCACTACACAAATTAAAGTAAGACCCATAGCACCCATTGCCCCGGAATACTCAGACTCCTCCCGATTTTGCCAATTTTAGCCAATCTACAACTTTTTCTTTAAACGATGTCACCCTCTCTATCATTAGGCAGCTTACGCCGCTTGGCACAAATAAGGGCTATTCTGACTTCACCCAATCAAACTAAAGAACAAATAAGCACAACCCCCGCAAATCTTAATTCATTTTAAAGTGCAAGAATACGAGATTAATCATAACAAAATGGGAAAGACTTACAAATCTAAAAATAGGCATATTCAAAACAAATAAGATCAGGGAGGCCCAACACATATCACTCAGATCAGATCATCTGCAAATGAGTACAAAATGCGATACAAATGAACATGGGGTTCGGAAAACCAACCTCTTATGCCAAACAATACAAAATTTGAAATGCTAGGAGGCAAAGTTTTCTAACTCCGAGCACAAGTCAATGAATACAACACTTAGGAAATGCAAAATTATTCAAAATACTAAATAGGTGTGAGATTTGGAAGATTAAAAGCGAGGGAAAGTGAAAGAGTTGGAAGTTTAAAATATTAACCCTTTTTAAAGACCATCCAGTTCGAGCCCATTTGTAGTAGTGGTTCTCCGACCGGAGGATTTGTGTGAGTGCCAATTACGATGGTCTGGATAGTGACAAATGTAGTAATACTTATATAAATAGTGTATACTACTACTAGTATATATATTGGTGACCATGTTAATACTTTTCACACTCTCCATAAATAAAATTTAATTCTCAAACATAGTGTGAACAAGCAACTTAGGATAATGTTGGCATATTTGAAAACAAAAATTATTTTATAAATCTTAAAACTATTAGTGGAAAAAAATTGAAATTCTTAAAATAAGTGTGAACAAGTAGTTTAGGACAAAAAATAAGTAGTTTAGGAGAAAACAAGCATATATATGCATAATATTCTATTAACTAATCTTTGACTAGAAAGTTTTAAAAAATAAATATCTTTACCTTTTTTCCATCTTAGCAGATCCCAATAAACTACTATTAAATTATAAAATCTCAATTTAGAACAAAGTCAATCTAGCTCGACATAACATATTATATTTTGTAGACTCTCCAACTAGAAACACTCTCCAATTGATTTCACCAAAATTCATCTCATAGAATTCACTGGTGAGCTGCAATTGAGGTGAACTGCTTGCAAAAAAAAATTCTATTGATTTTACTTGTTCATCGATTTCATCAGAATTCATCACATAGAATTCACTTGCAATCATCTTCCATTTCTAACAAATGCATGATCTACTTATAACTACCAGAACTTGTTTTTTATTGTTAAATCATATGAACTTTCTCATTTAAATGTTTTAAAATGAGAAAAAGGAAATCACTTTTTTTTTGTTTATTTACTCATTTTAAACAAATGATTTCAGTGATGATATTGAATTTTTTGTTGTTTTGTTGTAATGTTAGGGATGATTTAGTAATTAGTAAATCTACCTGAATAAGATTTTTTATTTATTTATTTATTTATTACCTTCAATATTTTTGGTGCTCTGTTTGGTGGTATTTCCCATAATTGACTTTCTAGGTGGAGAGTGAGATTTTCTCTTTTTAATTTTTTTAAAAATCCTCATAATATGTTCTAATTATTTTATGTACATTTTTTGCTTTGATTTTTGAAGTGAGAGATTTTAGCATTGGTAGAGCTCGATAGCTCTTATTCGTTGTCAGAGGACTGCATATAAAATACTTGAAAATGGTAAAGTTTTCAAGTTCAATTATTCCAACAATTATGTAATTTTTGTTTCAGCGGCAATATGTTAAAATTTTGTAAGAATACTCTTGCTTTGATCTATCTTATTTTTTCAATCTCCAATGTGCTCTTTGATCTTTTGCTTTGTGGTATAAGATTAAATTTCCTCTCCCTTTCTTTCTAATGACTAAAGAAATTGAATCATCACATAAGATTTGGTACTATGCAAGGAGATGTCATTGCATAAAAATGATACACAAATTAAATGTATCAGTTTTATGCAATGACATCTCCTCACATTCCGAATTTCATATGATGGTTTTCTTTCTTCAGACACTAAGAAAAAAGAGAGAAAATTTATTGATGACGAACCTAACTTGGAAGAGTTGGTCAAAATTGTAATTAATAAAGATGATAAGGGAAAATTAATAAAGGAACATTGGTAGATTCATCAGAAAATGGTAAATGAAATATCCTAATGGAATAATCTTTTTTTTTAATTGTTTTAGTTTAACTCTGTCATTTATACATATGCGAAGAATCTTAATCTCCGAAGAAAAGGTTGGAATAAACATTTATATCTTTCTAAGTAGGTATAGAGCTTTTAAGTTAAATGTTACTTACTTATATATGAAATATTATTTCTCAAGATAGCTCATAAATACAGCATACTTAAAAGCAGTAGGAGAATTGAGGGGTTGGGGGATGACATATGTTAAGGTAGTGATTGATGGAGAAATTTAATTTTTGCTTTTATAGTTCTTCCAATATTCATAGATTTTTATGCTGATATTAGCGTCTTTAAGCATTAGAGTCATCTATGAGAGAAAAATAAGGTTCTCATAAAGCTTTGCTTAGTATACGCATCTTGATTGATCTACTGTTATTGTATGTGGAGGAAGTATATAGTAGACGATCTCTCGACTATGTTTGGTGAAGAATTTTATATCCATATACAATTGAAGGAGAAAACGTTTTCCAAAATAACATGAAAGTTTGAGTGGAGGGTCAAAAACACATCTAAATATTTCATTTTTTGTGTTTCAAACCTTAACTATCATATGTGCGGTTTTCCTGAACTATTACCAACTATTATTGAGACACACATAAACTATTAATTATTCACTTTTACTGCCTGAATGATGGTGATATTTCAGGTACGAAAAATGAATAATTAATATTTGATGTGTATGTTGATAAATAGTTGGTGATATTTTAGGTAGAAAACTCACACACGGCTTGATAGATGCTATATGAAACTAAAAAAAGAGAGGATATTTTAGGTTTATTTGAAACTATTAACTATGAAACATTTCTGCCTTTAT
This sequence comes from Solanum tacnaense, assembly GCA_029582525.1. NCBI lineage: Eukaryota > Viridiplantae > Streptophyta > Magnoliopsida > Solanales > Solanaceae > Solanum > Solanum tacnaense. The sequence goes on along the minus strand of JAJOOD010033843.1, from coordinate 828 downwards.
ATGCCTTCTCCCAGAAAAGATTTTGGTGAAACTCAGAAAAGCCTTAATAATTTCTTTTCCACTCTTCAACAACAGTTTTATGATCTTTCCGGTCTTTCGAAAATAAGGGCCCTGAGATACTAAATGTTGTTGATGCTCTAGCTGATGAAGAGAAGGGTAGAGGGACTTATGTGGAGATCGAAAAGAAGCGTGCTATGGATGCTTCAAAAAGAGAGTTATTCTCTAATAAGAAACAAGTCATGCAGTATGTCAGTGATAAACCAATTTCAACAGATGCATGCGCGAACATATCCAATACCAATAGCATAAATGCTACATCTTTTGAACAAGGAATAGGAAAAGTCATTTCTATGGGGGACAACTCTGGAAAGGGAAAAAACCCCGTGAATCATGATAAGGATATCGGTGCTGACTCCAAGAACAAAGTGCAAAACACATTCCCTACGAATGTAAAAAGTTTATTGTAACATCCGGCAATTTGAAATAGCTAAGAAGAGGCTTAGAATTTGAAAATTTTCATTTTTTGGAAAAGATTTGAAAATCTGGAAAATTCGGCTAAGTATGGAAATCAGTGATTTTTGGCCAACTTTGAGCAGTCATAACTTCCAGCTCAGGATGAGTTAGAAGTAGTTCCAGTTATGGTTATGAAGCTTGTGGAATGATCTTTCCAACGCCGCCGAGTTTTCTCAATTCCGAGTTCGTATGAGCGAGTTATGACCCTTGAAAGTTGGGCAGTTGACAAGGAAATCCGTCCGGGAATCATTAAGGGCATTTTGGTCTTTTCCCTAGCTATTTCTTTTGAGGATGTATTGTTGTGTTAGGTTGATA
>JAJOOD010033842.1:0-21178 GCA_029582525.1 Solanum tacnaense | reverse complement strand
GTGAGGTGGGGTGTTAAAGAATGACAAAAGTCCCACATCGGTGGTTAATGAGATGGGTGGACTCCTTATAAGGCTTGGGCAATCCTCCTCCCTTTGAGCTAGCTTTAGGGGTGTGAGTTAGGCCCAAGACCTAATTTAACAGTATACATAACAGATATTAATCTCTTTGGGTTCTTCGTGTGTTTACCTCTTTATATTTTGAATCCACTTGATAAAAATCTTGGCTCCGTCACTATACTTATGAATTTGTATTCGTTTTTTTTTTTAACTCTAGCGCTGACCTGCGGCAACACGTCCTCTTTCACTCTATTCAACTCTATAATATATAAGTTGGATTTTATATTTGTTGATTGAACAATTCTGTGGCATGATCACCAACTCGAACTTTTGACTTTTGAAACAATTAATAAATAAATGGAATTTTCTATGCCCCTTTGCTATTCTAAATTCTAATCTAATATAAACGGTCTATCTATATCGAGATTCATTCTTGAAACATATGGACAATTTGCTAGTTTTCTTTGTCTCTTTTCTGCTCTTTTCATCTGTATATGGAAACCATGATTGCCCCCTGGATTCCATTTGTGGAAATAATCGTTTTGACATACGATTTCCTTTTGGATTAGAAGAGCCTTGTACATATAATCCTGGTTTCAATGTTAAATGCAATAATCAAGGCAGAGCAATTTTAAGTCTTCCAGGTGCAGGGGATTTCTATGTACGTGATATCAACTACCTCACGCAAGAACTTCAACTTTACGATCAATTTGATTGTCTTCCTAAACGGCTTACTAATTTTCGACTTCCTTCTTCTTCTGTCTTAAAGCCAGTTTACTATCGAAACTATACTTTCTTGACTTGTTCGACAGATTTGGTCATGTCTCGTTTCAGTGTTATTGGTTGTATGAGTAATTCTACTGTCTCCACTTTGGCTACTTCTTCAACGAACCTTGCTAACCAAATGAAAACTTTGTATAATTGTATTGTAGATAACACTATGTCTATTCCTGTCTTGTGGACTCCGTTATATGAGACAGTTTTTTCAAGTGACCTTAATAATGATCTTGTTTTAACATGGGATGAACCGAATTGCCAAGAATGTGAAGTAGAAGGAAAACTTTGTGGGTTCAAGAATGTAACTACTGGAGAAATTCAATGCTTTGATGTTCCTGGAATAGGTAAATATCTTCTTTTATTTATACAATAGTATATTTTTCCCATTTACTAAGGTTCACTAAGAGTGTCAATCATGAATCTACTTAGCTCGAATCTCGATTAGTTGAATCAGGCAGTAAATAACATTAAGTTTGTTGTTCTTCACATAACACAATATGATACTGTTTGCTTTAAATCAAGTCCGCAAGATTTTACCTTTATGTTTTGGCAGTATTCAGAGTATTCATTAAAGTTAAATTTATTCTCAATCTGATATAACAGTACTGTTTCTACATTCAAACTTTGAATTGATTAATTAATACATTGAGAAGTAATTAGTTTCGCTGAGAGTATTAAAGCTATTTATGTGGCTAAGGACAATTTGACTTTTATTGGGTAAGATATTCTAAGCAAAAGGAAAAAGATAGCTGAGGTAGAGACTTTGAGGTTTTGGGGTAAGTTCAATTTGAAATGTCAAGTTGTCCCTTCTTATATAGTAATCCAATGTCAAACTTTATGGAGGAATAATTAGGACATTTAACTTTAAATAGGCTTAGATCGTGTAGAAGATGGCGTATGTTATTCTATCACCTTAATGAAATTAATAAATTCAGAATTAACATTCTTTTGCCTTAACATAACCATAATTAATTTTTACTTACAGGCAATACAAAAGGTATACAAATTTTCCGAATTGTTGCACTTGCCTTAGTGATACCAGCCATCACATGTTCATTGGGTGTGACATGTTACATTTGCTTTGAGCAAATCCGAGACAGCCGCCGCTCCGCGGCTGCTCTCCAGAACACTACTGCAGGCGGAGCAGCCGTAGTACCACAACCGGAAACGTCTATTGGCCTGGACGATTCGACGATCGAATCGTACACAAAAGTTGTCCTAGGAGAAAGTCGGAGAATTCCAGGGCCAAATCATGGAATTTGTCCAATATGTTTGGCAGAGTACCATCCAAAAGAGACGGTGAGATGCATACCTGAATGTGAACATTGTTTTCATGCTGAATGCATTGATGAATGGTTAAAGATTAATGGTACTTGTCCTGTTTGTAGAAATAATCCTTCTCCTGTTCATGTTAATTTTTCATAACACATTTTTTTCCCCATATGTGATAAGAGTTTTGTCTGTATATGATATGTATTGAAACTAATATTGTACCTCTCAATTCAAACTTGTACATAATGTTTGTTAACATCATAGGCTTATTTATTCGCGTGTGAAAAAGTTTAGCTAGTTCTCCTTGCTCGGATGTTTCCCTAGCGTAGTACTTATGGTTTAAAATTGAAGTATCTCAAGAAGTTTTATGGAAGTGTTTTATTAACTTCTTGAAAGTTCAAATATTATGGAATTATACCCTAGTTTTTATTTTATTTTTACCTATTTCTTCTTCTTCTAATACGTAACATTTAATTTGTTAGACAAATATGTTGGGTCCGGAAATAAAGAGATGTTATCTCACATGAGAGGGAAGAGAAAAAACTATTGGATTTATACATAAAGACACTTCCATAAATAGAGAACAAGTTCTCGTGGGGTAATTAATTGTGAAATAAGTTATCATCAGATAAGTTATTCCATCATATATATATATATATATATATATATATATATATATATATATAGGATAACTTATAAAAAGTAATTTATAAGTCAAAAGTTAAAAATCATAAGTAGATGGTATACTACTTTTAACTTATTTTAAAACTTTTTTGGCCTAAAATGGGTGCTTGAAAGCACTTAATAACCTTTTCAAACACTTCCAAAACTGAAAAACTACTTAAACGTCAAAAGCACCTAAAAATAAGTTAATTCAAATTGACACCTAAGGCAAAAATGTTGGTACAAATAATCGGTGCCCAAATAATCCAAGGACTATCATATACCTCCAGGCTCCAATCAAATATGGGATAAAATAATTCTACATTAATCTTGAAATTATTATACCTTATATCTCGTATCAAATAACTGAGTCAGGAGAAAGAAAATTTTTGTTTGAACCAGTAGATAATAAAATATACTTTGTTGAATCCATTATGGTTATATTTGATCTCTCTCGAATGATTTCTAAATTTCAATTTATCCCCAAAGGGAAAGGAAATACTACTATAAAGAATGTTAGTAAAACAACTTTAGTATAGCGTTTTTACCATTTACGCGCCTTAAATGCAGGGGCAGACCGACACACACCCTTTCGATTGCTCGAGTACCTATTAATCTCCATATAAAATTATTTATATATAGGTAATTTCTTCAAAAATTAACTATATATTAAACGTTCAGCACGAACAAATCCTCTAATGGATGCTTTGGTACCTTCTATAGCAAGTTTGAGGGTTTTGTCTTTTAAGAGAAATCAAGGGTTTGATCTCGCTAATAACAACTACTCTTACATATTTTTTATATTCTATTTTCCTCTTTCTCTCTCAATATAAACTCACATGTTTTTTTCTTTTTAACTTTTTTGTATACTTTTTAAAAAAAATCGAAATTGGGCATCAGTGCCCTTTATTGACTTAAAAAAGAAACGATACCTAGGCCTCGTGAAGACAGCCCAACAGTTCCCAATTTGCCAAGACAAGAAAATATAAAGACAAAAAAAAAAAAAAACAGAAATCAATTTATATGTACTCCTTTTGTTTCAATTTATGAGGTAACCTTAGATTTAAGAGTCAAACAATTTGATTTTGATCGTGAATTCAGTAAGAAATCTTGAAGTTTTTTAAATAAAACTAACATATTTGAAAACTATATGTAAAAAGTATTATAGGTTAGAACAATTGAATTTAAGATATAAAATTATATAATAGAAATTAAAATTTAAAAAAAAAGACTTGAATCCCAAAATTCAAAAGATATCATATAAATTGAGACAGAGAGAATAATAAATCGCCGGAAAGGATGCATGAATTTGTTATATGAAACAGTAAACTCTATCGTGAACCCTTAATAGTAACTCCTAGTTCTTTGGTTGACATTCTGACATAGAAGTTTGCAATTTTAGTATTTATATTCCTTTATTTGGTTAAATTTATATTCTTATTCTATATTCTATTTGGCATTAAAAAAAATAATACTATCCATTTCAATTTATGTTATCTGATTTGAATTACGAGAGTTTAATTAACTTTTTTTTGTTTGTAAAATTGGATTAGAACTTTTAACTATTTTGAAATAAAATTTATATATTTATAAATTCACAAATAGTCTTATACGTCACAAAAGTATTTTAAAAAATCATGGTAAAAAATAATACTATATTTTAATTCTCCAAATAGTAAATAGCTAGAACACAGAGATTGAATACAAAGAGAATAGATAAATTCTGAAATAACTTGTGCATGTGTTTAAGAAAATAAAGAAATGTTTGAATCTTGTGGTCTTAAACTAAAATATAATAGAATGTGCTAAATTATCTTTTAATTTTGTGATTTTAAATATGTCACGTGAAAAATTATAATTAGGAAATTGCCGAAAAGGAATAAGCTATTTAAAAAAAAAAAAACAGTGTAAAGAAAATAAATAAGCAAAATAAAACGAAGATTAGAGCATATTAATTGATTACCTTTTCTTTTTTTAATACGTTAAGGTTTGGTGATGAAGCTTATTCCTCAAGTTCAAATGATGAAACTTTCTTTCCCGTGTAACTGACGACGACATATATTAGTAGAATTTAGTTTTTTATTCCTCAAGTTGTGAATTTTAAAATTTGAAGTGGTATTTAGATATGCAATTTATTTGGAAAAAATCTAAAATTTTGTATGTGAAAGTCTCAAAAAAACATAAAATTTGGTTTGGGCCAATTTTTGAAAATTTAAAAGTATTTGAAAATTAAAATTTTAAATATTTGATCAAATATCATCATTTAATAGATGTTTAAACTCTATTCGAACCAAAATTTATGATCAAATACTAATTAAGAACGTAACCTTTTCATTAATCGAAATAGCCGAGTTCTTACATTAAACAATCGAGTTTTATTGAAGGGCTTTTGGAGATGCGCACCGGTCCATTGGAATTCTTTTTTTTATATATTAGTCAAAATTACCAATTGTCCATTTTAACCTTCCGTACCTTTGATTAGTATTTATACGGTTACCAATTATGATTACTGAAATAAATTATTATACTACAGAGAGATCCTTATTATGATTTCGGATATTAGATAAACATACACGCTTTCTTAAATTAATTGTAATCTACGAACAAACTAATTTTCCATTATGTGTTAATTAAAACTTCTTTATTCTTTATGAAAACTCTGTGTTTCGATACCTATTTTTCTTCATACTAATTAACTGTAGCTAAATAGTTCCATCAAATTAAAAGAAAAAAATGGAAAGAGGCAGACGAATTATTATTATTAGTTCTCTATAATTGTCAAACCTCAAAGGCCTAAGGGTGCATTTGGTATAAACGAAAAATATTTTCATTTCTTATTTACTTTCGGGTATTTGGTAGTAAGTACTTCAACAAAGAAAATCTTATTCCAAGAATATTTATTTGTAATATAGGAAAACATTACAGGTATATTGTTGGAAATATTATGGGGATAAGTAGTCTTGCCCGTTTGGATCAACTTATTTTTAGGTGCTTTTGATTTTTCAATAGTTTTTAATTTTGGAGGTGTTTGGAAAGGTTATAAAGTGCTTTTAAGCACCAACTTTTAGGCCAAAAAAGCTAATTAAAAGTCAAAAATAGGATACCATCTACTTATAACTTTTGACTTATAAGCTACTTTTCATAAGTCCATCCAAACAGATCCCTTAAAATGTCACTTATGAAACTTATTTTTCCTGCTCTAATATTTTTATTCCATGCCACACACCCTAAATAAAAATGTGTCAGGGATTTAATCGACTTTTCAATTTATTATATAAGTTAGAATACGCAACATACAAGAATAAAAAAGATTCAATTGGATCATATTAATTATAATAACGTCACACATCATTAACAAAAAAAATTATCAACTAGTACATGATCATACGTATACAGAGTTGACTTTAAAATAATACATGTCATAATAAATTAACAAAATTCATTAGAATCTAATATATATAAGCAGCCTGCTTTCAGTTGATTCCAGATTCCAGAATCATGGCAAATCGTCACTTAATCATTTTCGTCCTAATCGTTACCATATGTTTTGTTATCCCATCCACCTTCTTAGTAATCTGTATAGCATTTCGCTTCCGCGTCGCAGGCATTCACCGCCAATATCCAGACAACGGCGGTGAATCAGCCGCGGAAGCAGGGGCTAGCCGTGTGGTTGGTCTTGATGAGTCTACGATTCAATCGTACAGAAAAATTGTTGTTGATAAGAACGAATCGAGTTGCCCTATATGTCTGGCGGAGTACAATGCCGGAGAAATAGCAAAGTGTATGCCGGGATGTCAACATTGCTTCCATATTGATTGTGTTGATAAGTGGTTGAAGTTGAATACTACTTGTCCTGTTTGTCGAAAGTGTCTCCTTTTCTCTAAATTGCCTAATTTGTAGCTTCATGTTTATAAAGATTTCCCTTTGTTACAAAATCATGTCCACCTATTGTTTATATTTTTTCAGGTAGGGGGAATCAAACTATCACGAACAAAGTGGAAGTTCATGTAACTGACCAACTGAGTTGTTATGATTTCTCATGTTCATATATTGTCATAATTTGACTTGTAAACAAATTTGGATTGGATCGGATCGGTGAGATTTGAAAGTTTTTTTATCCTCGCTCAAATTGATTATAATTTTCAAGTAGTATTGTCCTAAGCATAGGAGTAGTGTTAATATAAAGTTTTTTGACCAAGTCGTGAGGAGTGACACTCTGTTAGGGTTTTGCCCTGATTTTCTTACCATAATTTAAGATTTATTTTTCCTTAAATAAAAAACAAAACATTACCATAAATGTTTTTACTTTTCTTGAAAGGAAAATATAATATTATTTTATATTTGGTTAATTCTCTCCTTTTAGGACTCCTTTTCTAGTAGGAAAGGTTTTAGGACTCTATAAATATAGGTTTGTTTCTTCTAACACAATAACAATAACATCTACAATGTAGTCGTTTAAGAGTCTTGTTTATGGGGAGATTTATTCTCTCTAAAATTTCAATGTTTTTCTTTTTATTAGTTTTGATATAATAATATTTTGATTTTTAGTATAAGTTTTTGTTATCTGATTTATCAACTATATGATTTGCAAATTGTAAGCTTCCGCATGACGCCCTAATCACCCTTCACAACCCAACAAGAGATTCTACCATTGATTCATAGACAATAGAGGCTACCAGAATTAGGGTAGTTATTGACTTTTTCTCCAATGTAGTTGTGATCCATATAAAGTATCTTTTGTTTTTGATTCCTTTTCTCCACCCCTCCCCCTTCCTTTCTCTTGGTTTCGTTCAATGATTAATAATTTGATTTTTTTAGATAATAATAGATAAAAACAACGCTATCAAAAGCAAGTCTTATTGATAGATGTCGATTCTTTAGACATCCAAGCAGTCATATTAGGTTTATTTTCTTCAACTCTAATCAAATGTTCATATTTGTTTTCATGTTGTAATAGTGTTGTGGAATAATTAAATAAGTCTACAAGATATATTAATTACCATTGACTTGCTCAATATGAAAAGTGGTGTTGTTTCTCAACCGTCTTGACTCAGATTTAATCAGTTCTATTCGTGGTGCAGGGAAGGGAAAGGATAGAACTCAATGGTTAATTAACGACAACTTATAGCTAATTAAAGAGGCAAAGCATTTTAATTATGCTTTGCACGTATGTTCTTCTTTCCCCACTTTCACAATCCATAAAAGGGCTATATGGAGGCAATTATTAGATGAAGAAAAGTACTATCTTGTTTGAAGATACAAAGCTTACAAATTCCTAATATACAAAAATTGAACTTTTTATGAGTACAGGATTTTGTTGTTTACCAATCTATTTAGTTTGAGTTAGTATTTTTAGGGCTTGACAGAGAGAGGAAAGTTAATTACATAATTTATCACATAAATGTAAAATAAACTTTGGTCCAAGTCTTTGTGTCTTGTTTTTCTTGAGAAGACCAAACATTTATAAATATGACAATAAAAGAGATATAAACTATGTTAAATTAATTAATCATTGGTGTCTAGTTAACTTCCTTAAAAAAATTCTCTAAAACAAAAAAGTCAAAATCTCCAGAGATGAGACCTATGAGCATTATGAGTCTCTTCTTCTTTCTTTTTTCTCATCATTGCTTCCTTAGTAATACTCAAAATTTCTCTTCAAACATATCCATTTGTGGGAATCTCACCATTCAATACCCTTTCATATTACAATCCCAAAACACTCAACAAAATCCAAACTTTTCCCTAAGGTGTACTGATCAAGGCAATACACTACTCAATATTCCATTTTCAGGAGATTATATTGTGCAAGAAATCAACTATTCCACTAAAGAACTAAAACTCCAAAATCCCTCTATTTTTCTTTCAAGAAAGCTTCTACATTTAAACCTTTTTTCTTCTCCGTTTTCGGCTTCTTCACAGAATTATACCTTCTCCTTGTTATCTCATTTTCATGGAGATGTTCGACTATCATGGGATGTTCATCTTGATAGTAACAAGACAAGCACAGAAGCCAGCAATTCCAATGCTCCAACTCCAAGAACAGGTGAATTTTGTGGATTTTTTCCAAGTCTAATCACTATTGATTGTTTATTGAATGAATTGAGTAGAAATATTGTAGCAACACTACTTGCTAATCGATGCTTATGAGTCATTTGTGTAATAGTAGGGGTATATATGAGTCACTTTCATAACGAGGGTATATCAACTCTAAATAGTAAAGTTGAGGGTATATTTTTTCCTTGTATAAATTTACATTCAATTACCTTGAAAATGATCAGATTTTGATGTGCCGACCTTGTGTAGCTATCACACCTACGCATTTGCGATATTACGTATACGAAATGTCAATTAGACGGAAAGTCCTAAGGTTAAAAGTCTAACGTTTGTGCTTCACTCTTTTATTTTTGATTTTCTACACACATATAAATAATTTTATATAGTAGTAGTTGATATTGAATTATATTATATAGCTAATTATTGATTTTACAACGTATATGATAAGTTGCTTGAATTGACAGGTGGGACTTCACGTAAAGAAATAATGTTGATCATTTTCGTGGGTGTGTCCCTCATTTTACCATCCATCCTTTGTTTAATCTGCGTTTCATGCCGAGTTTTTCTCGAACTAAACCACCGCCGCCAAGTGGCTGCTGCTACAGCCTCTTTGCCGAGCTTAGCACCAATGCCAATGATTGTGATAGAAGGGCTTGATGAATCCACGATTCAGTCCTATCCCAAAGTGGTTCTTGGTGAAAGCCAGCGAATATCGGGAATAAACGTTATGATTTGCGCAATATGCTTGGGTGAGTATAGTGCAGGAGAAACACTGAGATGCATACCTGAATGTGAACATTGCTTCCATGTTGAATGTGTTGATAAGTGGTTGAAGATGAATAGCAGTTGCCCTGTTTGCAGAAATTTTCTCCATTCATGAACTTCACCAGGTGCTTTATAGTATCTTCAGTGACTTTATGCACAATAGATTATACCTGTTTTGAATTATTGCCTAAATCTTATCATGATTGTGTATATAACTAAAGACGATCGAAAGGGAAATGTAAGATCTCAAGATTCTTGGTTTGGTTCATTTCAAAAACCATTACTTGTTGGTTTCCGTTAAGAAAAGATGAATCAAGCAAATCATGGTGATACAACATAAAATTCAGAAATATCGGAACCAAATCAACATTAGTTTATTATTCTAAAAAGTAAATTACTGCTGTTTGTCCTTGTAAGTAGATGAAATTTATTGAAAAATACATACGCATATCTACAGAAGTTAGGGTCTGTTTGGATTGGCTTTTGGCTTATGACTTAAAAGCCATAAGCTAGGATTTCTAACTTATGACTTTTGGCTTATTTTTGCTATTTTGACTTGAAAATAAGTGCTTATAAGCACTTTTTAACTTTACCCAAATACTTCAAAACTGCTTAAAAGCTATTTTGGCTTAAAAGCACCTAAAATAAGCCAATCCAAACGGGTACCAAGTCAAATAGAGAATAAGCTGACACTTAAAAAATGAGGTCACAATTACAACTAGCTACAATAGCAAAACAAACGAGCACAAAATTACTTCTTAGCAAGCAACTTCTTTGGAAGCATCTCCAAAGGTGTGGTTTTGAGCAAGAAATGCCTGGCTGCACGCTCTTGGCAGAGTGCATCCACACTTCAACCTCTCCATGGCGAGGACCTAACACAACCAAATCAAAGTACATATAGTTAGGAATTATTGGTGACAAAACACTACTGCATTCACCAATGAACAGTAACACAAGCTTACTGGTGACGAGGAAAACATAGAGACCAGACAGCAATATCAACGCCAAAATCATAGTAGTATATAGTCCCAATTTAAAATAGCACATATTATAGTATTCATGTCAAACTTCCATACTGCTATCTGAGACAAAGAGTACAAACTTAGCAGTGGCAGATGAACCAAGTAATGCCCGAAGGCCACAGTTCCAACAAGAAGGGAAGACCAATAAACAGAAGACACACATCCTTTTCCCCCTAAAACACGGTTTACTCGCAGCAAGGACACATAGGTACCATTTGATTGTGTGGAAAGGAAAACTAAGTATCAGAAAGTTAATTATTCACACTTTTTGATGCATTTAGTAAAAAAATAAAGTTGATGGAAATGCACTTAAAAACTTCACCCAGAAAAGATTTCCACCAAAGTCCTGCAAATGTAAGGGGGGAAAAGGGTCTTGTTCCACTTCTCATTTAAACTCCAATTTCTTTCAAACAAAGAATACTAGAAAATGACTTCCCTGCTTTCTATTTTTTAAAATTTTACTGCAATTCTCTCAAGAATCATTTTCCAGCAACTTTGTTAACATCCCATTGAAGCCATAAAGGAGTTTTTACTAGTCACTGAAGCAATATCACTGAAGGCAACACTAAAAACACAAATTCGAAAAGCAGCAGTGCCATCAGCTATGCAAAGTAACAGAAGAAAATAACAAATTAAACTCGGACATTAGCTAAAAGATGATTTAAAACAAAGTATGGGCCATGACAGATGAGGTGTTTACTAACCCTCTCAAGGATTTCAATGTCAACAGTTTAAGTTTATCTGGAGTGCAGCCAGCAGGATATAGAAGTGTTGGGACTCTCTTACTTAGCCACTAGGGCCACACCCCCCAAAAAAAATTATTTATAAACTGATATTGACCTCACAGAAAAGGCCATGTAAACAAGTAACAATCACCGAATTGCGCGGTCATTGGCAACTTTTGAGCTATCCAAAATGGAAAAGGGCACGCGCTGGGGGTGGGGCGGGGTTGGGGGTTATAACAAGTTGTAGAATTAGCCAAACAGAAAAGTTGAAGCACTGTAATTTTCAATTTGATTTACAACCAGTTGAGAACAAATTGTTACAGCAAGCAGAGAAAGGCTTTAATGATACGTATTGAACAACACACATATACTAAGCAATGGAAATCAACTATACTATATCAGAGATTATGCATACCTCCAGTTCCGCAGCTGAACTAAATTCTTGGAAATCAAAGGTTTTTCCAAGTCTGAATCCTTTGAGACTGCATCTTCCTGAGGAACTGGTATAGGTCTTAAATTATTACTGGGTTCTACAACATTGCTTTCTTTCACACCGGAGCTCGCTTCCACAACAATTGGCTCAGAAGTACCAGAAGCTTCTTTTTATGGTTGAATACTTTCAATCGCAGATGCAATATCAGTGCCAACAGTTGAGGCAACAACACTCTGCCCAATATTTTCTGGACTGTCTGGAGTGAGTGAGGACAGACTTTCACCTTCATGGTGAACTGCATTTACATTGACATCTTTACCAGTCCACACTCTACTTCCTCCGCAACGATCTACCACCTTTCTGGCCAATACCAGTCCCTTCAAGACCTGATGATAGAAAAGATCGAGAATCTGGCCTCCACTTTAGCTCTTTGAGAACAGAAAATAAAGTTGCTAGTTCTGGTGTTATTTCACTATCCTTTATATTGTTACATGAGACTACCTTAAGCCTTTCAAGCTCTTTCCATGACTGAACTACCGAATCTAATCCTTCCGTCGTGAGCAACGAGCATCCTTCCAAAGAGAGATTTCTCAAGCTCCTAGAAAAGAAAAAAGTTCCCATTAATCTTGGAAGTGTCAGCACATTTATTATGTTTTCTACTTATAGAGTTCATGGACGAGCTAGATGCAATCTTCTGTTTAAAAAAGAAATGCACTGCATCAAATTAGCCATAAAAGACGAATTTGACTGCAGTTGGTTTTTTTCTTTAAAGAAAAGCAGCCAAATTATTAATACTAGATATTATAGAAAGAAATTTTAGGTGTCAAACTGATTTTGGAACACTTTGTGCATTTAATGATGATAATTTATCTACCTCTCAGACCCCACCAAGGGTCTACCGGAAGCAGCCTCTCTACCTTCTCAAGGTAGGGCTAAGGTATGCGTACACTCTACCCTCCCTGATCCCATTTGTGATATTACGTTGGATTTGTTGTTGTTGTAATTTATCTCATCGCAACATTGTTAGTTACCTCCTTTTTCTCTGAGATTAATAACACAGAATTTTAATAAGCAAAGGACTATAGAAGTCTCTTCTGAAGCTTGGGTACAAATCCTTTTAAAGAATATGCACCTATCTTCTATATTTGCAAACAGATAAATTCTCACCAAAAAAGTTGGTCATTCAATTGTTAAAGATGAAAATTTCCTTATCCATTCAGCAAGTTTTCCATTTCTACATGCACTCATTAACAATATAATACATCAATTTCAAATTTATCAGATGACCCATTTGTTAAAGTTAGAAATGCATATACAATACATAAATAGAATAAATATGTGTTCGTACCGACAAACACTTGCAGCAGCAAATATAGTGTTGTCTAATCCCCAACAGTCCCCAAAGACAAGCTCTCGGACAGTCCCACAAACCAGAAACAATGCTCTCACACCTTGCTTATCCCGTAATTGACACTGATGTAAATGTAGCTCCTCAAGAGTAGAACAAGAACCCAAGTGCTCATCAGGGCCAGGACTTGAATCTAGAACCTTACAACACTGAAGCTTCAAAGTTTTCAAGTTGCTGCAAAATGACAAAGCAGACAACCACCCACCATCCATCCTATGATCACAAAGTATCAATTCCTCAAGCATCTGACAGCACTGCCCAATTGCTTTGATCCCATCGTAACTTCCCTCACATCCGACCAGCTCAAGCTTCAGTAACCGCGGACACCCTTGAGCTAAAATGGTCAACCCTATATCTGAAACCATGGAATTATATAATCCATCAATACAACCAACCAATTTCAGTATCTGCAAATTCCTACAGCCAAATAACCCCTTCAATGCAAAGTCATCAGAGAAATGCAATTCCAACTCCTGCAAAGTTTCACACTTTTCACCCAAATAACCCAGCCCCTCTACACTCGCATTCATCAATACTATTCTTCTTAAATTAGCACAACCCTCAACTAAAACCTTAACCCCTCCATCAACCACCTCTTGTCCCAAAAACCCCTCTTTCCCAACAAACCCTCCATGAATAGAGTTCGAATCCAAATGCACCGAAACGAGCCTATGACTCATCACAATTCCCGAATTCCTCCGGGATTTCACACATGCTCGAACTAGGTCAATGTCAATTAAACCCGGAAATCTATAACTAAGCCTCCCAGATTCTAAAAATTCCCAATCTAACAGCTTAATAGACCTAACCAACTTCCCACTAAGCTTACACCAACGCTTACAAACTAATGAATTAGAAATATGTTGCTGTTCCGGAATCTTCGAAAGCACACTCAACAGCAACTTATCAGAAAGTACGGCGGTATAATCTGGTCCAGAACTAAAACGGGTCGGCTCCGGGTCATCTAGGGTTAGGGATTGGATATCAGATTCGGGCTCAGACGGTGGAGTAGTGGAATTAGAAACCGATTGAGCTCGCATTTGAAGCACCAATTGCTTCAACGCCTGAGTATCCTTGTTATTCCATATATCCGACAAGCTCGACCGCCGTTTCTTCGCCGCCGCCGACATAACCTTAGGGTTAGGGTTTTCTTCAGGTGACGTAGGCATTTCACGCACAGTCAATGTTGGGAATCGGGTCCGGATTAAAGTTACAAAGACGGGAATCTTTACCTCGATTTCCGCACCACATCTCCAACATCGCCAAGCTGTAGCTCACTTTCTCTCTCTCTACAACTTCACCATTTTTAGGGTTGTTGAACTCACGAATCTATATATACAGAAAACTGTTTGTATAGTTCCGCAGAAAAATTCTTTAGAAGTTGAAGAAAGGAATACAGTTCTCAACAGATGAGATTTGTGGGGCGCACAATCTTTCTTTTTTGTGTGTATAATTTTTTTGTTTTTTTGCACCGAGGTGGTTTAACCAATGAGATAGTGCCACGTATAGAGATAGCTGGGCATGGGAGACCGTGGCTTTGTTTAATTCGCTGTGGCGGAGGGAGCACAAGTTGTTGTTCTCTATGTTCAACACATGGACATTGATTGCTTTTATAGAAAATGTAAATAATAGGAAAATTATTTTGGAATCTTTTGCTGATGGACCCCTTTGTTTTCCTATTATTAGCAAAGTTCTTCCGCTAAAGAAGGAAAAAAGTACATTGAGGCCCATGAACTAAAAAGTGTAATGATCATGCTAATCATATGGATAATCAAGTTAATCAATCAAAAGATAATAATTATGCAGTTTTGCACCTAATCAAAGTTTGCATTTAAACCTTCTAATTTTCTTCCAAGAAAGCTTCTACATTTAAACCTTTTTTCGGCATCTTCTCAGAATTATACCTTCTCCTTGTTATCTCATTTTCATGGAAACGTTCGACTATCATGGGATGTTCATCTTGATAGTAACAGGACAAGCAGAGAAACCAACTATCCCAATGTTCCAACTCCAACAACAGGTGAATTAGTTCCCTCCATGCCAAATCTGGATTTGTTGAAACATTTTCTCTAATTTATGCTTTCCATTCGACGGGTAAATATTGTTGTAGCATGATTGTGAATAAAACTAGATTTCATGTTTCTAGTTTAATTTGTACTTCTACACGAATTGGTACACTGAGGGGAAAAAGCTCTAAAATGGAAAAACATGATTGTGGGTATAACTGAAGGCAATCAAAAGGAAACTGTAAGTTCCCAAGATTCTTGATTTGGTTCATTACTAGGTGGATTCCGTTTAAAAAAGATGAACCAAGCAAGTCGTAGTGATATACAACAACGAATTCAGAAATATTGGAACCAAATCAACATCAGTCACCTTTTATCACTCTAAAAAGTGAATTACTGCTGTTCGTCCTTGGAAGTTGTTGAAATCTATAGAAAAATACACACGTATATCTACATAGTAAGTCAAATAGAGAATAAGCTGACACTCAAAACATGAGGTTACAATTACAACCAGCTACAATAGCAAAACAAACGAGCACAAAATTACTTCTTAGCAAGCAACTTCTTTGGAAGCATCTCCAGAGGTGTGGTTTTGAGTAAGAAAAGCCTGGATGCACGTTCCTGCAGGGTGCCTCCACACTTCAACCCACGCACTTGAAGTTCTGATTTTAACCTCTCCATGCCGAGGACCTAACACAACCAAATCAAAGTACATTTAGTTAGGAATTATTGGTGACAAACCCTACTGCATTCACCAATGAACAGTAACACAAACTTACTGGTGACGAGGAAAACATAGAGACCACACAACAATCAATGCAAAAATCATAGTATATAGTCCCAATTAAAATAGCATATATATAAAAAATATATTCATGTCAAACTTCCATACTGTTATCTGAGACAAAGAGTAGACTTAGAGCGGTGGCAGATGAACCAAGTAATGCCCCAAGGCCCAGAGCTCCAACAAGAAAGGAAGACTAATAAACAGAAGACCCACAACCTTATTCCCCCTAAAACACGAACTTACTCGCAGCAAGGACACGTAGCCCGTAGGTACCATTTGATTGTGTGGAAAAGGAAAACCAAGTACCAGAAAGTAAATTATTCACACTTTTTGATGCATTTAGTAAAAAATAAAGCGTTTGGAAATGCGCTTAAAAACTTCACCCAGGAATACTAGAGAATGACTTCCCTGCCTTTTTTTTATTTTTATTTTACTGCAATTTTCTTCAGAATCATTTTCCAGCAACTTTGTTAACTTCCCATTGAAGCCATAAAGGAGTTTTATACTAGTCATTGAAGCGATATCACTGAATCGACATTAAAAACACAAATTAGAAAAGCAGCAGTGCCATCAACTATGCAAAGTAACAGAAGAAAAATAACAAATTAAACTCGGACATTAGCTAAAAGATGATTAAAAAAAGTATGGACTATGACAGACGAGGTGTTTATTAACCCTCTCAAGGATTTCACTGTAAACAGGTTAAGCTTACCTGCAGTACAGCCTGCAGGATATAGAAGTGTTGGGACTCTCCTACTTAGCCACTAGGCCACACGCCCCAAAAGAATTATTTATTAATTGCTATTGATCTCACAGGGAAGGCCATGTAAACAAGTAACAATCATTGGCAACTTTTGAGCTATCCACAACTGAAATGGACACACGCCGGGGGGTGGGGTGGGGGGTTGTAGAAAGTTGTAGAATTAGCCAAAGAGAAAAGTTGAAGCATTGTAATCTTAAATTTGATTAACAACCAGTTGAGAACAAATTGTTACAGCAAGCAGAGGAAGGCTTTAATGATACGTATTGAACAACACACATGTGCTAAGCAATGGAAATCAACTATACTATATCAGAGATAATGCATACCTCCAGTTCCGCCGCTGAACTAAATTGCTCAAAATTCAAAGGTTTTTCTAAGTCTGAATCCTTTGAGACTGCATCTTCCTGAGGTTCTGATATAGGGCTTAGATTATTACTGGGTTCTACAGCATTGTTTCCTTTCACACCAGAGCTCGCCTCCACAACAATTGGCTCAGAAGTACCAGAAGCTTCTTTTTCTGTTTGAATACTTTCAATCGCAGATGCAATATCAGTGCCAACACTAGAGGCAACAACACTCTGCCCAGTATTTTCTGGACTGTCTGGAGTGAGTGAGGACAGACTTTCACCTTCATGGTGAACTGCATTTACATTGACATCTTTACCAGATTCAAGATTCTTCAGAAGAAGAGTATCCTTTTCTTCCTCGGAGCCACTCTCAGACGCACCACCATCAACTTTTCTGCCAGTCACAGAATCCAAACTTCCCTCTGTTTCTCCATTGGAGTCTGAATTACCCCCATTATCTATGACAATGGATTTATCTTTCTCTTCCTCTTCTTCGTCACTGTCATCATCATCATCTAGATCCTCGCTATCACTATCGCCCATTATCCTCTTACCCTTCCTACCAAAAATCACAAACTTTAAGTTATAATTCCTTTTTTATAAGATAATAAGTTCATCGAACAAATGAGAAAATTCAACATATAGATTATGTACAAAAATTATCAAAGAAAAACAATTTTCTACTACTTGCATTCAATCATCTAATCATTCAAAAGTTTACAAGGTCTTCTATCAGGCAAGTAACATGTACAGTTATGAGTGTTTAATATAATTTACAAGGCTTAGGCAGATTTGAACCTGAGAGACACATTATGGCTCTCCTGCCATTTCGTTGACCATTAGGTCTCCCCCTTTGGATTGTTTAATATATATAATAAAAACAAAACAGTGACTACTCCACCACTTTATTTTTAGAGCAAATTGATTAGGCAAATAATAGGTCGAGGGAAATTAGAGATAGAAAATTCACAAACCCATTCTAACTAAGGATTCTTATGATCCAACTACAGGAGAACCAACATCCTTTAACCAACTAAGTAAATAAATAATTATATAATTATAATTTAATTATAAAAAGAGAGAATCAGGAAAACCAGGAAGGGAGAACTTCCCCTCCTTTCTGTCCGACTACTTGGTCTTAAGAATGCTGATAATGGATCATATCCCTTCTCCGTCCCTGATTGCCCAATATCCGAGCGGAGTGTTCCACTTGTTAACCAAGGTTCTATGGTTGCCGAATGTATCTTTTGAGGCAATACAACTTTGTAAAAAAGAGAGGAACCTACTATACAAGAGTATTGCCTATCAAAACTACTTGATTTTGGAAAATACAAAGCATGGAGTCCATGCACTCACATTAAACTGAAATCTATTTCACTCACTAAAAAGAACAGAGATGACATTCAATTGTTCAACCCAAGATATGGCTTCCGAAAAGAAACTCAATTCAACATAAAACAACAGCAAACCTAAACCACAAACTAGTCGGGTCACCCACAAATCCTCAACGATCATTCCTCATTCCAATACTAATCCTCAATAGCCATTCCTCATTCCAATATTAAAAATTGAGGCTTTTCAAAACAAATTAGTTGTTCTTAAACAAAAAGTTGCAAAAGGAATGGCAAGAAATAAAAAGGTGACAGTGCTTACCATATCTTGAGCTTTTTGGACTCTGATTCATTGAGCTCAACCCCCTTCCTTTTAGATGACACTAATCCCTTAAGGGACTCCCTAACTGACCTATCCACTTCCTCCATACACTTAGCAGAATCCTCCCTATACTTCTGCACATACTTATCCGTGTTACTTCCAGTAGCACCCTTTTTACCTTTCTTCGCAGCTTCCTTTGCATTCTTCTTAAGAAACTCATCCGCCATCTTCTCCAATTTCCTCTCTTCTGCTTCTGCTCTCCACTCTTCCAGCTTCTTTTCCGCATTCACATGCCTCAACCTTCTACCACTCATATCCCTACACGCGTCAAAATTATTCGTCTTCTTCTGCCCTGCCTTGGTTGCCGCTCCTCTCAGCAATGAACCGAAACCTCCTTTACCACCCCTTAGCCGAAGCAACAAATTCACCACAACCGGAAAATTGCCCTTCTCCGCAGACAAATTTGTGAGATTTTCCGGCGATCCGATATTTCGGGTTTCGGGTAAACCGTTTGCGAGATTTAGGGTTTGGTGGTCATGAAGAGGGTAAAATGAATTGGAAGGGAGTAGAAGCTGAAGGTGAGAAGGAATTGAAGTTAGGCTCTGTATTTTGTGCTTTAGGGTTAGGGTGGAGATGGATGGGGTAGTGAAATTTAGGGCTTTGTGCTTTCCGTCGAGGAATTTGACGAGAACTTGATGAATCACTGATCCTTCCGTCATCTCCATTGCCGGTTGATTGATGCCGGTCGATAGATTTTGGTAGTTTCGCGCTTGTTCGCCGGCGATGGAGATTTGGGGGAAAGAGAAATCTGATGATGGTGACTTTTTGAACTATATATAAAAAGAGCTCGAATTCTTATAGAGATTTAGGAAAAAAAAGGATTACCTCAAACCCGGTCAGTTCTTGTTTCTTAAACCGGGCCGGTTCTTGTCAAAACTTAACTTCATCGGATTGCTTTGATGGATGAAAGTAGTGTTCTTATAAAATTCACGATGAAAAGAACTATTTTAAGAGTGATCAATTCTTACAAATATTATCTTGTATATGTTTTAAAAGTGTTCCAAATAAAATGTAACTGAGTTTAACATTTATCACTATTAATTGATAGGGTGTTAAATATATTTATTCATTATATTTTTCAAAGATATTAACTCAATGTTAATAATTAAGGTTATATTAGGATAAAAAAATTGTTTTTTCTTGATTTGTAAAAAATAACAAATAAAAATAGAAATTAAATTTAAAAATATTTAACAAATAAATTCGATTTTACTAGTTGACAATTATGCGTAATTGTAGGTATTACTGTTAGTCTAGCACCATTCACGTTAAAAATTGATCTGAATAAATCAATGTTGATGATATTCAAAACTGAAATCTTACCTTACATGAGCGTCAACATCATCAAGTTGCATTGATGAGAAAGTAGTGTTCTTATAAAATTCACGAGGAAAAGAACTATTTTAAGAGTGATCAATTCTAATCAATATTGTCCTATATATGTTTCAAAAGTGTTTCAAATAAAATGTAAGGATAAATCATAATTTTTTACCGGTAAGAGATAATAAATATCTCGTAAAATTAGTTGAGATGCGTGAAAACTAACCCAAACATGATCATAGAAAAAGGGGGCAAATTATGCTAAGTAGCCACTCGGCCTTTTATTTTACTAAAAAATTGTCCCAGTTTCAAACTTACCAAAATTGGCCAAATACGTTGTTAAATTTGCATTAATGGCTGCTCTGCGTCCGCTTCTTCTTTCTTTCAATTTCGCCATTAATGATTGATCTTCTTCTTCCTCCTTTCAATTTTGCCATTAATGGTTGTTGCTGCTGCTTCTTCTTCCTTTCAATTTTGCCATTAATGATTGTTGCTATTGCTTCTTCTTCCTTTCAATTTCACCATTAATGGCTGCAGCTTCTTCTTCATTTCAATTTCGCCATTAATGGTTGTTGTTGTTGCTTTTCTTCCTTTCAATTTCACCATTAATGGTTGCTGCTGCTTCTTCTTCGTCTTCTTTTTTTAAAATAAAATTCGCCCTATCGAAAACTTGAATTGTTTCGAGGGAATTATATGTCAATAACTCGAAACATCTAGAAGATTAATATCTAAATTTTAGGACCGTTTAAAGGTGATTGTGAGTTGATCAAAATTGAATTCATCAGTGTATATTTCATGTATAATTAATATATATTCAGCTTTTTGAATGTATCATAATTAGAACTGTCAATATGGGCTAGCCCACCCCATCCGGGCTAACCCATACAGGCTTTGACATTTTACGGGTCAGGCCAGGCTAGCCCATTTTTGGTGTGGGCCAGAAAACGGTCAGCCCAACCCACAAGTACGTGGGCTACAGGCTTGCCGGGCCAGCCCACTTTTTTAAAAGTTATATATTTTTTTATAATTATTAAATTAAATTATAAATTATAATTTAAAAATATTA
>JAJOOD010033841.1:0-23623 GCA_029582525.1 Solanum tacnaense | reverse complement strand
TTAATTAATGTTGAATGTACTTCCGCGACCGATGAAGTGTGATGACAAGTTTGAGAGGCTTGTTTGGGGTTCCTTCGGGTTCCTCATTCGCCATGTCACGTCTAGGCCCTAGGCTTGGGTCGTGACAGTTCGACAAAATAAAAACTTAAATGTTGGATGATTTTAATGAGTGGCTTGCCCCATTGTTTGGTGATGCAATAGCCCCATGGATTGAGGTGAGGGCTATTATTGAAAAAAAAGACCTCAACATCACAACACGATATTGGTTTGGGTTCATCAGTAGCACATTGATGCCATCACAGAATGAGTCCATTGTTAGGCATCTGAAGACTACTCTATTTGGGTGCATCATTGACATGGAGAAACTTAATTTGGGCTTCATTATTGCACATGAGATGGCTATGAGGGACAAAAAAAATCAAACCTCATTGTTATTTCTGGTATTGATTATTTCTTTGTGTGGCAAACCAAGTGTACCTTTTCTGGTAAAGACATGTATTGAAGTAATTCCATCCTCATCTTGTGATATTCGTCAGATTGAAGTAGAGTACTTGAGAGATGAGGCGGAGAGAAGAAAGAAACTACGGTGGACACTTCCCCAATAGTTGATATGGAGTCCATGGAGGCTAGTTCTACACCTCCCACCCCCGCAGTCGAGCATTCAGGTACACCTACCCCATAGAGCTCTAGTTCTCCTGCCACCACCTCCCATCCCCCTTTGACTCAGGCCTTGATATAAAAAATGGGAAACCTTTCCCATTCGGCCGATGTGAGAGCTTCTCGGGTTGAAGCTAGTGTCCCTTCTATGATTGATCATGCCATTTGGGAAGAGTTGAAGAGACAAATTGAGGTGATCGCTTCCCATGGAAAAGTTTTGGATGGCCTCACCACTTGGGTTTAGGTGTGCGAGTAGTGGGCCACAGACCTCCTCATTTGACAGCCCTGATGACTAATATTACTAGTTTGCATCGTGATGTGGATGAATTATAGTCCACTGATATGTCTATGCTTTCTAGAGTGATATATGTCCCCCAGGACCCTAGTTCTGAGTTACCTTTGATTCAAAAGACTGGGCAGGTGGGGACCATTGACTGTGAGATCCCTCCGGCTACTCTAACTAGGAATGCTGCTACAACTGATGAGGATGGGGATTTTGACACTCCCGAGACTGATTATGAGGACTTAGACGATCATGAGATTGATGTGTACGATGATATTGAGGACCTAGAGGGCGATATGTTGCAGGTAACTATGGAGGCATCGCTTCACGAAGTAAGGGAATTGGAGACTTCCCCAATCGGAGAGAAGAGGAGTGACCTAATCACTTAGGAAGAATCGAAACCATAGAATTCCAGCTTCGCCGTCCTTACCTTCAATGAACACATCTATGATTGGTTCTAGTCGGTTAAAGCCCATAGAGGAGGTCGTTCCATGACTTTCTAGAGTCTTAGTTGAGATAGGCATTGATACCCAAGTTGAGGCCACACCAGTGGTTGGAGTTCCCCTCAGGCTTAGCCTATCAAAGGGATCCTTACTCTCTCTCCATTTTTTTTTTAGTTTTTTTTTCATTTAGGACACTGCTATTTTCTTTTTAGTCCGGTGAAGGTACCTAGCTACCTACCCTTTTAGTTGTTTTTTTGCTATTTTGAGTAGTTTAATGATGTTTTGGTTAGGATTCATTTTCCTCCCTCATAATTGCTTAAAAGTGAATGTTGGTTAGTGTTCTCTTGTACATTTGAGTGTCGATTGTGGTCAATATCGATAATTTAAATAGTGCTTTATATGAACAATATCGTTGCGTTTATCCAACGAGTTAATTAGAGTTTCATATGTCTTGTGTGAACTCTTAGAATCTCATTGTGACTAGTCAAATATAGAGTGTGAATCTTGCAATGATTGTTGCATGCGAGCTCAACTTGTACAGCTATGATCAATGATTGTGTTTAGATGGAATGTGTGATGACGTTTAATTGAAAAGTTACATGACGATACCTAGAACTTGCTCCATTAGTCCAATTGATTAGCATTGGTGAATGAAAGATATGATCTTAGGAATGAATTTTGAGAGTGAACCTAATTGCTATACCTTTGTGTCACCGCCTTGTAAGTGTGTGAATCTAGCTTGGTACCATTTGAGCCTAGCCTTTTCTTTGGATTAAACATGAACACAAATGTTTAAACCGATTGTTAAAATCACCGTGTTCTTCCCACCTATAATATAGCCAACTTAGGCCAAAAGCCTAAGTTGGGGGTCTGGTATGAACGGGGAAAGAATCCGAGTAAGAAGTTCATGAAATTTGTTCTTTGAGCATGTGGTGAAAAAGATGGGGACGCCTCCATATTAAAGAAAGAAAAGAAATAAAAGAAATGAATGATATGTATCCGTTGTGCATTGTTGTGGAAATAAAAGTGGTGTTTGATGAGCTATACCAAAAAATGTGTGAGCTATGAATAGGCAAATGATGAGTTGTGAATATTAAAAGAGCGGTAGAAAAGGAAAAGAAATGAAATTTGAGTCATGCTTCATGAATGTAGAGTCACTACACCGAAATGATCATACCCTTACCATCAACCCAATTACATGCTTTAAAAGACCTTTGTGATCTTGCATAAGCCAACTGATGTGTTAGTTGGAAAATACGAGCAAAACCTATGGGTAGAATCATCAATGTTTTTTTCATTGGGAGTGTGACAGTTGATTTTAATCCCTTAATTATCACAACAAGAAATTTGCCTTATTGTGGCGGTAGAAGTCGCCACAAATACTCCAAATGTCGCCACTAAAAGTTTATTGTGGCGACTTCCTCTCCGTTGGTAGTAATTTCATAACTAAAAGTTATTTGGGGCGACAAAAGGATGTCGCCACAAAACACTCATCTGTGGCGACATAATCCGTCACAATTTGGTAAAAATATGCCACAAAAATAAAATCGCAACACGACTATTTGTCAAGTCGCCACTAAAACAAGGTCTTTAGTGGCGAGATTGTTGCCACAAAAACATATAAACTTTCTGTGGCAACTTTTGTCGCTACTAAATATTAATATCTGTAGCGACTCCAACCGTTGCAAAAAACTATTAACTATTAGTATCACCTTTCATCTCGCTGCTACACACTTATAATTAGCAGCGGATTTTTCCGCCACAAAATCAACTAATTATTAGTGGCAACTTTTATGTCAATGCAAAATGTGATTTTTAGTAGTATATAAAAATCACCACAAAAATTACTATAGCATTTGTGGCAACATTCATCTCATCACTGAAGAACAATATTTAATGTTTTGAATTAAATTTGCTAATATCAATACATATATATAGCTATTAAAAACATCTATCTGTATTTCACAAAATTAATACAAAAGGCATTTTCGATTTAAATATTACAAATACTCCCAGTACTAGAAATTCACCTATACATACATATATATATATATAATAACACGCTAGTAGTTCAATTATCATTGTATCCATATACATATGGACAAAAAGAAAAAACTTCCATTGCACGCCTTAAAACTATTTCTTGATCATGCCCCATTGTTTAAGAACCTTGTCCCTGAAATTAGAAAAACACACAATCACTTTCTAATTATCACAATCCAATGCTTATAATAACAAGAGTAACATAAGACTTTAAAATCAACACCATCATAGTTTTAATACTTTATTTTTTCGTGTATAAAAACATATAATAAGATACTGGCAGTTGTTGTCATTCGGAAACCCACACCAAAATTTTTAATTGCAACACAACAAGCAAATCCTTTTTTTAAATCAACAATCAGAACTATACATGATATGGACATTAAAATATCTAACACAGTAAGAGAATCTCATTTGTTCTCTTAAGTGCTACATCCATCACAAATCAAATTTCTAATTCTAGTGATGACTGAGAGATCCAGTAATATTAGTGTTATATTATAATAGTGATAGAGAGATCCAGTTACATTAGTTCATAATGTGTTAAAAAAGAGTAAAGAGACAGAAGGAAAACAAGAATATGTCAAGAGGCTAAAATGATTCCAAGGTAGTCACTTAAGTAACAAGATACAATCTTTTCTAATATTAATAGTAGAGGCAGAACAAGAAACATTTACTCACATTACAAGACAACTTATTAAAAGCTTCATCCAACTTGAAAAACTCAAAATCAACAAAAGTTGCTCAGTTTAAGTTACAAGATACAATATTTTCTATTATTAATAGCAGAGGCAGAACAAGAAACATTTACTCACATTACAAGACAACTTATTAAAAGCTTCATCCAACTTGAAAAACTCAAAATCAACAAAAGGTGCTTAGTTTAAGTTACAAGATACAATATTTTCTAATAGTAGAGGCAGAACAAGAAATATTTACTCACATTACAACACAACTTATTAAAAATTTCATCCATCATAAAAAAACTCAAAATCCAGTAGAGAGAGTGGATTGTTAAATGGGCAAAGAAGAAATCAGGAAAATGAAGTATAATCAGCAACATATTTTATTTGTTGATAACTGTAATATGGAGAGAGCACAACTTGATCCGATTTTAGAACAATAACTATCAGATGAAAATAATATGCAAAGAAATAGCTTTATTCATGCATACACGAGGGAGAGACTAGAAGATATAATACTTTTTCACAATTAAACAAGTATTTATCTTAGATTTAATCATTAAAAAGAAAAACCAATACACCTACAACTAAAATCCCTTGATAACTGAGGCATTTCACGCTAAAAACAAAGAACTTACATATAAGGGAAGTCAATAAACAGAGCTATCAACTTCCTAATATCAAAATCTTGGAAAAAAAAACAAATCCCACAAATTCTTTCTTCATATGTGGTAGAAAATGCCTTAGCTTAGAGGCAAATAAGATCTTTAAATAACATTTGAGATTTTACGGTGAAAAGAACAAACAATGAAAGGAGAAGAATTGTTCAGGAGTAAGAGAAAGTACCTATTGCTTTCTAATCATGATAGCAGCCATTTGTTCTTGAAACATCTTGTCCACTTCGTCTTTCATGTGTTCACGCTCCTCTTCCATTTTTTTTAGCAAATCTTCTTCCATATTTCTTTTTAAATCACCAGTCATTTGCTCTCGTTCTTCTTGCAACTTTTGATCCATATCAGCTTGCATCTCTTGACGCATACTTTCCATCACTGAAGACACACTAGCCTCTATATATGCCTTCTTTATTTGAGTCTTTTTAGGAGGTTTCTTTCCGTATCCTTTCCCCCAAACATAGCCTGATCTCTCACCAAGAACTGAAGATAATATATCATCCATAGTCATGCGATGCCCGATCTCTTCAGATTGTTGTTCAACAACAAGTTGTTGGAGCTGACCCTACAATAATATGAATCTTTCATGCAATCCCATGGTGGCAAATTATATGTAACTAGAACGACATGCCAAATACTATGATTTAAACTCATATTTCCAAAAGGTTGGAAGCCATCACTAGCTAAACCTAATCGAACATTTCTTAACTCAGATGAAAAGGAAGGATAATGCTTACCAAAAGATTTCCATTCTATTGAGTCAGATGGATGATGCAAGACATCGTCATCAATATTTTCCCCCTTGTGCCACCTCATCTTCTTTGATGTCTCTTTTGCCATGGATAATCTTTGAAGCCTTGGTTTGATTGGAAAATAGTGCAATACTTTATGAGCTACTTTCTTGCCTTTGTTTTCTAGTGATTTCCATCTATACATTCGACACTTTGGACATGATTGGGCATTGACATAATTGCGCCAATATAAAATACAATCATTCTGACATGCATCTATTTTTGTATACCCCAAGCCTAGGTCACGAAGATTTTTATTAGCTTCATAAAAAGAACTAGGTACTAATGACCCCTCGGGAAGAACTTCTTTAAAGAAGCTTAATAACTCATCCATCGATTTGTTGCTCCAATGGTTAAGGCACTTCAAGTGAAGTAATTTAATAGCAAAAGATAACTTTGAGACTTGTGTGCAACCAGAATAAAGTTCTATCTGAGCGTCTTCCAAAAATTTGTAGAACTTTGTTGCATGCATATTTGGTTCTTCATCAGCTTCTACTTCAGCACTACATGCGGTATTAGAGTTTTCAACTCTAACTAATACTTGTCCATGCAAGTCCCACACTTTATAAGATTCCCGAAAGCCCTTTTTCAATAAGTCACCTCTAACATCAATTCTTAGCTTCAACACGGTGTTCAAACATCCTCTACAAGGACAGCGAATCAGTGTATTCACTCCAGATTGACTGAAAGCCCAATTAAGAAAACCTTCAACTCCATCTCTATATCTTTGGTCAACTATATTCCTAATATTTAACCGACTTGTATCCATTCCTATTTTCAACAGAAAATAGTTCATTAATTTATTTATTTTACAATGATAAACAATGGATAGAGAAGCCCGGATAAATAGAGTTAAACAAAGAGAGGTGAGGATCAACTAACTAGAAAGAAATGGACAAAGTGTAGTAAATAAATCATTGTATAAAAAAATGTAAGTACTCCATTCTTCAACAAAGGTGTCAATTATTTAACAAGTCAAACAAACAAATTTTGTATAATTAGAGTAAGTATTTTGCTATAGATTAAAATAAAATGTAACGTTTATTTTACTGATTTTACATTATAGATTTCGACTATCAATAATCTACTTCTATCATATAATTTCAATCCATTCTAGGAGCAGATTTTAGGCCAACAAACTTTTTTTGGTAAAAGGAGATAATTTTTTTGTAATATATATATATATAATGTATCAATACAATGAGGTGGCTACAAATCTACTAATAGTAGGATTAATAGTACTAGTACTAGATATAGTGTTGCCAGAAGCTTTAACGTTACAGGGGTTCTTAGCACTATTAGCAAAACTATTAATTCTCTTGTCCCACAAACTACCTAATGGTCCCCACACCATAATTGTTAGAATCTCCAAACTCAATGGAACTATAACATAAAACACATACATAAATCACCAATCAAAATGAGATATTTAGATGTACACAAATCACAACTAAATGAGACACTACTTTTACTTTGAATCATGTTCATACTATTTAAAACACAATTCACAATTAATAGCAAATAGAATCTGAAATCAAGTTTAGAGGAGTCATTAAACATCTTGTAACGAATCAGAGTACATACAAAGAAATAGGTTTCAAAATGTCTCAAGTAAAATGAGTTGTTTCCAAGATGATAACTATTATTGAATCACTAACAAATTCATTTTTTCTTTATAAAAATGGAGTGTAAGAAAGTGTGTAATTTAGAAACTAATTATGGTAAATAATATTAAATTTAACCAGCTTCTGTAGAATATTATTTGACATTACAAAATGAAAGAATTCCAATGAAGTGCTTGGAATAATAGCTTTCTTTGAAGTCAACAAATTAAAAGAAAAAATGGAAAAGGAATTTCTTGTTCTCTAACTTCACATGTTATCCCCTCAATGTTTTACATCACACGTTTCAAGCATTAACCACAATTATATTTTCTATCATAAATGGCCAAAACCATACACAACAATAGCAGTCACATTAGGATTACATGTTCGGTCTTTTGAAAGTCTGTTTCCATAAACTTGCCTTTTGAGAGGGATTTACCTTCTTACCGTACCTATATAGAAAGAAAGGCTTTTACCATCTCAAAGTTTGACTGTACCATGTTTTAAATTTCCAACAAACACACAAGACTTCATGATTTCAGTGACTATGGCTGATTTGGATAAAAGAAATTTACTCAACTTTCACAGTAGAAACCCAATAGAATACTGAAATTGAATCATTAAATCACTTATTTTAACCTGAGGTAATTTTAACATAAAAGAAATTCTTTTCCCTGTATAAATCATTGAACTTAAGATATCCAATCTATTTCAAACAAACAATCACAATAACAATATCAAAAATAAATTTCCAGCTTACCAAAAGAAAGAGATTACTTAGACATGACTTTCAAGATCGTGAAAACAAAATAAAAAATATTAAAATATGGATAGACATGAATCGTACCTTCAAAACTTCAAACAAAGAACAGGTTCAATTGAACGAGACACTCTCACACTGATTTACAAATTATGAACTTTTTCCCTTCCTCCTTTGACTTTAGAGAACCCTATTCCTACATAATTTCAACTGGGTTAAAGAAATTATATGTGAAATCGAAAATACAAATACTAAAAAAGGAATTTGAGCACATACCTGATGTAATATATACTTTAGAGAACCCTATTAGTGAAAAATTGAATAATATTCAGCAAAAAACCCTATTCCAATAGATTTGACGAAATATTAAACCAATAGACACTACTTCTTCCTCCCTTTTCACAGATTTGAACAAAGAGGAACGATCTTTTTCTTCCTCCCTTTTCCCAGATTTGAGCAAAGAGGAATGAGTTTTTCTTCCTTCCTTTTCCAATATTTGAGCAGAGATATGTTTTTCTTTCTCCCTTTTGCTATAGAAAACCCATTTGACCTAAGAGGAACATCTGATTATTTTAGTTTGAGCAAAGAAGAATAAATGACTCTTTAGTTTTATTTTAACTAGAACCTTCATTTTATTTTCTTTTTCTTTTTCTTTTAAATTAATATTAGAGGCGACTTGATCGCTACAAAATTATATTTAGAGGCGACGTTTAATAAGATGTTACTAAATATTTGGGGCCAAAATTTTCATTTTAGTGGGAGTTATAATTTTAGATTTAGTGACAACTATTAGTGGCGACACAAAATAAGTCGCCTCTAAAGATAAATGTTCACGAGCGACAATAATTGTTGCCACTGAATATGTAGCTTCTGTAGCAAAAAAACATAATCGCCACTAAATATCGTCACAATAAGTGCTATTTCTTGCAGTGTATTAGTCCTTGATTGGTTTTGTGAGAGTATGGAATCATTCTTTCTATGAGGGCATTAGAATACTTTTTTTGGGCATAAGTTTGCTTTTGAAATAAGCATTTTTGAGCATGAACCCTAATTGATGATGCCTGATGAGTCCAAGATTTTGAATCATTTAGGGCTTAATTATAATGACTTAGTTTCCTCAAAAGGAACAAAGCAGCTAAAAGAACGAAGAAAAGAAGGTCGGGTGATCGCCAAGTCCATTGGCGAGTCATCGAATGGACATTATCTCGTATAAAGTTCCAGTGTGCTAAGCCCTGAAGGAGAAAATCAACTCGGCGAGAGAAAGGAGCAGACGACATGCCCTCGAGTGGTTCCGCGATGCAGTGTTAGATCGCCCAAAGTTACAGAACTTGAGGATGTTAAAGTTCTAGGAGAGAAGGCGATGAAATGGACCAAACGGCGGATCGCCGAGTGGATGGGCGAGCCCGACTTACTGCGACAAATGGTCCTTCGCAGCATATATTTGGCGACTATAAATACATTTTTGAATATCTATCACCTATCTTTTATCCATCTTTAATCAGTTTTTGATTTTTGGAACACTGAGACTAAGTTTTCCTTAGACTTGAAGAATTAAAATTTTCCATTTTTGAGAAATTGGAAGTGGGTCTTTGAGATTCTTCAATTTGGACCTTTTTAAAGATGAAATTAATCTTACCCAATTGATGGAAACACAGTTTGGTAATGATTTTAATCTTTTTATGAAGTCTAGCTAAAACCCCAATTCTTGAGGTGTGATTACGTGATTATGGGTTGATTTAGTTTATGGTCATGATAATTGTTAGTTTAAATGTTGTTTAGAAGTGATTTCATTTAGTAATTGTGGTTTAATTTAAAGGATTTTAATTGCAAATGCAATTCTACCTTCGTATTTTTGGCTTGCTCGAGAGAGAGGTTTTAAAATCATGATTATTGAATTGATGGTCTGTGGGTATTGGGTTGTCATGGGTTCAGCTCGAGAGAGTGAATCCTAAACACTTTTCCAAACATTCAGCTCGAGAGAGTGAATGGACTAAAGTGCAAACTATTCTTATTTTGCTGCTTGTTGGTGTTCCAGAGAAACCGATTTGATTCGGGGGAAATTGTTCGAGAGAAAGTTTACCTCCTCTATAGTCTAGCTTAGTCACTAACATACAACTATTTTCTAACAGTTGCAAATACTCGTTTGTCTAAATTAGCCTATAATCAAATCACATCCCAAGAACCCATCTCATTATTGTTATTTCGTATTATTTAATGTTGTTGTAGTTGATAATTTGAAACCAAACCCCCCTGTTATTTGACATTTGTGTCACCCCCTTATTTGAATTATGTTTTTATTCATAAATGTCTATTCATATGGCTGATTGGAACATATTGATGCTTTTTGATTGATTCTCAAACACGTAACGCTCCCTGTGGGATTCGACCCCAACTTATTTAGTTGGGTTATATTACTGACTAACTATCGTTGCCACTTAGAATTTGATAAAGTGTCCTGATACGTGAAATCAAAATGGCGCCGCTGCCGGGGAGTGGTGTTATTTGAGAATTTTTGGTTAAGTTGAATTTTGTTCTTGTTAATTATAGTTGAATCTACTTATTTTTAGTTTTGGTTTTTGTGTTGCTGTTTTGACTAGATAATTGGAGCATATCTTATAGCAAAGGTTCCCCAATGGACCACCCTCCTTTGAGATTGATGATTCTTAGGGATAACATCCTAAAGTTCAAGCAATTGGAGGGTGAAGCATTTTATGAGTTGTGGCAAAGATTTAAGGCCCTATTGGAGCAGTGCCCAACTCTTGGAATTCTAGATAAGATATTTCTGGAATGCTTCTACTAGCGTCTTGGTCCCGAAAATAGAATAGTGGCTGACCAACTCTCTTCGGGTTGTTTGATTCGACAATTCTATGAAACAATAGCCCAACTCCTTGATTGTGTGGCCAAGACCAACAAAGAGACAGAGAAGGAGCAGTACTTGGCCACATTGTTGGGTCCGCTGGATATCTTGGCCAAAAAGATCAAGGAACTGCTTGTAATGTACCTAAGAAAAGATAGGCACATTCCCCTTCACGAGCGTTAAAGTATAAATGAGAATGAGGGTGGATAAATAGGAGAGGTGCTCTTACTCATTCTTCACAAAGTCGAAGCACACGACAGAGTGTTGAGAGAGATCAGAGAGAATGTCTTCATAATGAATGAGATAACAACCTCTCATTCCATGTTCATTAAGCTTCTAGAGTCCCAAATGGACCAGGTGATGTCTTGTCTCTACCGACAACAAGAAGGTGGGTTGCCTTGTAAAAATGAGGCAAATCCTACAAATGAAACTTAATTGGGGACTTGCGTCGTGCCACGACGTTAACTAAGGCACTCCTTGGGAGGCAACCCAAGTGTTTATTTCTTTATATTTATTTGAGAAATAATGGTGTGTTGATTGTGCAGGTTAAAGTGTGGAATGTGTTTGAAAGGTGCTGATTGGCGTGCCAAAAGTCTAGTCGACGACTCACCAAAGAGGTTGGTGAGATTGCCTTGGACCGCCGTTGGACTCAAGACATTTTGAAATTGGGGTCTGTAAAACTCGGCGACCCTAGAGCTAATTGGCGAATTGCCGACTAGGTCGGTGATCACGATTTTATCCGCCGTTTGGACCCCCACATTAACTGAAGGTCCTGTAAAACTCGGCGAGGTAATTGCCCACTCAGCAAGTTGCCGACTGGGTCGGAGAGAAAGTCTAATGTCGCCAAATGGGCAAGAACTGGATGATTTTAAAAGGCTAAAAGTTCAAAAGTTCAAAATATTTCAAATTCCCTCACTTTTCAACTTTCCAAACTCACACCCGCATTATATTTTGCTACATTATTGCTTTATTATTGCTTTCTAGTCGTCAAGTGTGTGTTTGGAGTTGGATATCATTGCCGCCTAGCTTTACAACTTGTTTATTCGGCTTATAAGGTTGGTTTTCCAAACCCCGAATTTATAGTTAGCGATTTTTACTCTTATGCAACGATTTTTATCTTCGTAATGTGTTTTGGACCTCTCTAATCGTAATTGTATATGTGTGTGCTTGTTTTAATTTGAATATGATACCTATAATGCCTTTATTGTTAAATTCCCAAATTTTTCGTGCTTAAAAGTGATTACAATTGTTAGATGTTCCATAAATGTTGTTAGGTCTAGTCAGTTGAGGTCTAAGTAACCCACATTTGTATCAAATGGCGTAATTTTCCCCTTGATGGAGCGGTTGACTCTTAAGGGAAAAAGGCGTCAAATGGCTAAATTTAGCCAAACCGGGGGAAGTCTGAGTATCCTGGGGGCATGGGTGTAATGGGTCTTAGCTTAATAGAAGGAGTGCATGTTTTGATTTTGTATTCGGGGACAGCGGGGTTGAATTTAGTAGTAGGGGTCGAAAGTAGGCACTTTTGGGTCGTTTGGCGAGCTGGGTCGAGTTTGCCTAACCACTTGTTGGTTCTCTAAATCCCCGTTATCGCCTTTAATTTCATGCTAAATTTGGAGTTGGATTCTTTAACTTTTCGGTAGAAGGCTGAGTTCTCGAGTGCACTCGGCGACTCCTCGATTATCCTTCTTTATCGCCCTTACTACGCCCCTATCCCCTAAAATGCACTGTAATTTTTGGCGGGCTAGTCCTTGCTCGCCAAATACTATCGGCAATTTGCTGAAAGATCCCTCCAATCGCCGACATGCCAAAATTTTCTGGGAATTTTGAGCCAATCCTTCGGCGAGCCCGACCTGTCTCGCCAAAGTGATTCGGCGACTCGCCAACCGATTCAGCGAGTTTGTCTGCAATTATTTTATGCAAATTTTTGTGATCAATTTCAATTTCTTTTTTATGTTTTTTGCAGATATGTCTAGGACTAACCTTGACATGCCACCTCGGAAAAGAGCACGGGGTATTGAGATCAATGAAGGGGGAGCAAATCCTCCTAAAAAGGACAAAGGAAAGACGCCCACATATGAGGTTCCGGAGCACAATTCCAACAAGAAAATAGTGTATGCTGACTCCCCAGCTATTATCTCTAAGCTGGATGATGACCATCCACTACAGTTTCGGAGAGCAGAGATCCGTGATAGATCTCGCCCTGACTCAACTAGAGTTCTTGCAGTTTCCTCCCTAGTAGATACAGTCCCAGCTGCATCACCTCTTGTGGCTCCAATGACACCAGTGGTTCCTTATCCCAGGCTGGTTAATAGGTTAAAAGTTGATGGGTTGCAGACTATCCTCAAAGAGAAGCTACTATCCATGAAGGGCTTAGAGGGTAGATGCTCCAGTGTGAAGGACACGCTCCAGTATCATCATTTTGAGCAGTTCACTAGGCCCCGAGGCCCCTATATTCGTTCATGGGTCCGGGAGTTCTACTTAGCAAATGATGAATTGGTATCGAAGAGCAAGAAGAAGGCCAGTGCATTCAGACTAGTGAAGTCTGTCATGATCAGAGGGAAGGAAGTCGGGTGCAGCAACGAGTACATTAATATTGTACTAGGTAGGGCTCGACATTCTACAGTTGCATATGAGGGGTTTCCTATTACTTAGTCCCTGAATGAGTTAAAGAGTTGGCTGGCACCCTTGATTTCCGATACAACCTCGAGGTGGATCAAGGAAGGAGTCCCCACAGAGAAGAAGGACATGAATATTGCTGCTCGGTTCTAGTTTGGCTTTATTAGCAGCACCATCATGCCATCCCAGAACAAGTCCATCCTCCGCCATCCTAAGGTGGCCTGCCTTGGGTCGATCATATCCAGGAGGAGCATTAACCTGGGACTCCTTATATATAAAGAGATGGCCATGAGAACTAAGCAGAGTCAGCCCTCCCAACCATTCCCTGTGCTGATTTCAGAGTTGTGCAAGCGCGCTGGAATTCCTTGAGACACGACGAGAGATATTGAGGTCAGTCCTTCGTCTTCCACAAACATTTGGTGTATAGAGGCCAAGTACACACGGGAAGAGGCCGAAAAGAGGAGAGCAGTCCTCGAAGACTCATCTTCGAAGTGGACATTGACTCTATACCTGTAGAGGCATCCTTGCCTACTCCGGCCTCTGGGCCTTCAGGTACATCTGCTCCCACTTCTTCCTCTCAAGGTTCGGGTACTTCTACCTCTTCACAGCCTGCCAGGATTACTCAGGCTATGATCGTGAAGATGGGGCACCTGTCCCATTCGGTGGATGTCAAGGATACCCGTCTGGAGGCTGCAGTTCCGTGGATAATTGAAAATGCCCTTCTTGCTGCCTTGACCCCCCTCCGAAATTCCATTGGCACTGTCACTGTGAGAGTTGAGGCTTGTGAAAGCAGACAGGGGCAGTCTTCTGAGGTTACGACTTTGGAAGTCGAGGTTGAGGATCTGAGGAAGGACGTGGACTACTTGAAGTCCACTGACTTCACCTCGTTATTAAAGGTAGCATATTATGTGGATTCCCTGATGACTTGTAAGATTCCTCCAGCTACCACTGGAGATATACATCGGGATTATATGGCAGCTAATGAGTCGGAAGCGGAGACTGAAGTAGAGAAGATAGATTTGCAAGATGTTGAGGTTTTTGATGATCTGGCTGACCTTGAGGATGTGATGTTCGAGACTGCGCACCAGATGTGTTTGAGAGATACCACCATGGGTGGATCTAGTGGAGCCAATACTTCTGAGGTGACTCCGGGCACTGATGCCCTATATCGGAGTACTACATTGGGCACTGATTCCCAGAGAAATGGAGCAACTGTTTCGACATGATTTGTTTCAACATGATCCCTCTTTACCTCACTCTCTGTCATTTCTTTTGATATTTTAGTATGTTAATGCATTTGAGGACAAATTTCTTCTTGTTTGGTGGTGGGGTGAGGTATTTCCATACCTACCTCTTGTAAATATTATTTTTATCCATATATTGGATTTTGTACTACAAATTGTGTTTTGGGCACTATTTTTGTTGTTGATTGAGCTTGTGGCTCCTTGTTTTAATTGTAAATGATATTTGGACCTTCTGAAATTTTTTACCACCTCTTGTGTTTGAATGTGGTTGTTCTTGTGCAAATTTGAGTATTGGGTCTTGATCAATACCGATAACTTGAATAGTGCTCCCAATCGAACAAAAATAAATGTGCGGCTACGATGAGACCAAATGAAGTTGCATAGACAATATGTGAACTCTTTGCATCTTGTTTGATATGGGTGCTAATGCCTTGTGTGATGAGCTTACCATGAACTATGTTTGATGACACCTAGAATTTTTCCCGTTGGTCCAGTTGACTAAGTGATGCAATCTCTTGAGATGATCTTAGGCAACTATTGAAGAGTGAAACAATTGGACATTATAACTCTTTTGTGGCCAACCCTGTGAGTGTGTGATCTTAGCTTGAACACCCTTTGAGCCTTAACCCTTTTTCTTGGAAGAAACTTGATACAATTGTGACCTTTATTTATTCCTTCACCCATAATCCTCATGATTTGTGGTTTATTTGAATAGCTAACTTAGGCCAAAAGCCTAGGTTAGGGGTGTGGTGAAAAGAGAAGGCAAATAAAGAAATGCAAAGAAGTCGCCCTTCAGCCAAGATTGTGAAAAAGATAGAACCCCTCCATACAAAAAAAGGGAGAAATAGAAAAAGAAATGAAAGAGAAAAGGAATGAAAACTGGTGAGAAAGGTTGAGAAAATACAAAAATAAATGGGGTGTCCGGTTGTTCATGCAAAGTAAAAAATATCGTGAATTTTGAGCATGAATGAGAATGATGAAAAAAAGGTAAGAAAATGTTGTTCATACCACACTTC
The DNA here is from genome assembly GCA_029582525.1 of Solanum tacnaense. Lineage (NCBI taxonomy): Eukaryota > Viridiplantae > Streptophyta > Magnoliopsida > Solanales > Solanaceae > Solanum > Solanum tacnaense. The sequence continues at coordinate 7,955 of JAJOOD010033841.1, read as the reverse complement.
ATGAGGATAACGGTAACTGAGCCTAAATGATCATACCTTTGCACTCAGCCCCATTACAAGTCTTCGGAAGAACTTTGTGATCTTGAGAAAGCTAAAACAATTGTTGGTTGGAAAATAAGGGCAAACCTATAGGTGAAGGCATGCATATGTTCATCTTTGTGACGGTTGATGAGTCCATGATTTGGACTTATTTAGGGATTTATTTTGATAAATTTATTGTCCTCAAATGCATATTTTGTCTCAATAACTGATGCAAATCCTTGACTTTCAGGTATTTGAATTGAGAGACAAAGCATGGATGCTATCGAGCAAAAACGGAACAAGGCAGTTGAAAAGATGAAGAAAAAATGGCCTGAGGATTGCCTAAACAGTTAGGCGAGTCACCGAATGGCTATGGTCTCGCTTAATCTTCCAGTGTGCCAAGCTCTGAAGGAGAAAATGGTGTCGGTGACAGAAAGAAGTAGTCGGCGAGTCACCGAACAGTTTCGCGACGCAGTGCCTTATCGCCCAAAGTTACAGAACTTCAAAGATGATGAAGGCAAAAGCAAAAAGGCGATGAACCAGACCAAAGGGCGGATCGCCGAGTTGATCGGCGATACCGACCAACTGCACCGAGTGATCCTTGGCAGCATAAATGTTCAAAAACTATAAATACCTATTTAAATTTGTAGCTAAATATCAAATTTTGACCTGAGACTTAGAATTTTTAGATTATTATTCACTTTTTAGAGTTTTTGGGAGACATAGTTCTTGAGCTTTGAAGACTTGAAGGTTTCAAATTCTAAGAAATTGGAGGTGGGTATCGAAGAATCTTCATTCTTGACGTGTGTAAGGGCATTTTCAATCGAACCCAATTATTGGAAACAGTTTTCGGTATCGATTTCTATCTCTTTACCATGTCAAGCTAAAACCCCAATTCATGGGGGGTGATTATGTGAATATGGGTTGAATTTACTACTACGTGTCGTTAATTGATAGTCCAGTTTCTGTTACATGTAATTTCATTCAGTAGTTGTGTTTGAATCTAATGAATTGTAGTTGCAAATACAATTTGAACTTTGTGTTTTTGACGTGGTCGAGAGAGAGGTTTTAAAACAAAAACTACTGAATTGATAGCCTATGGTAGTGGGTTGTCGTTGGTTCAGCTCGAGAGAGTGAATCCTAAACCCTCTCCAACACATTCAGCTCGAGAGAGTGAATGGGTTAGGGCGGAGGCTGAGCTTAATTGTTTCTGATCGGTGTTCGAGAGAAACCGATTTGATTCGGGGTAAATTGTTCGAGGGAAAATTTACCCCCAGTAAATCTAGCCTAGTTACTAATTTACAGAAGTTGATTTTTAATTGCAATTACCAAGTTGTTTACTTTCACCCATATTCCTATCAGATCCCAAGGATTTCGTCTCCATATTTGCATTTTTGTGTATTTATTGTTTTAGTTGAATACAAAACCTCAATTTGATAATTGACACTTGTGTCACCCCATTTAATTTAACATGTTTTTATTCGTATATCTCTTGTAGCTATGAATAACTTGAACTGATTTGTACTTGGCTCTTAATTCTCAAAACCACTCCAGTAGGAACGATCCCAACCCTTGGTTGGGTTATATTACTACTGGCGATCGTTATCACTTGAATTGGAAGTAGTGTCCTGATACGTGAAGTCAAAATGGCGCCACTGCCGGGGAGTGGTGTTCTTTGAGATTTTTTGGTTAAGTCAAATTTTTCCCTTGTTAGTTATAGTGATACTTACCTGATTTTTAGTTTTGCTTTGCTTGGTTGTGTTGAAAACAGGAAGTATCAGCGTAAATGGTAACAATGCCAGCCAAGTGTGCCACCAAGACGACATCAGTACTCTTAACATTGTCCATGAGCCCAATTCTAATGACCCCCATCTCATGGGTGGTATTGGTTCCATTCGTTTGCCTCTGGCCGAAGGGAATGCGGTGTTCCACATCACAAGTACTATGTTGCAGCTCTTACAATTGAAGGGGTTGTTCGGTGGCTTACCTTATGAGGATCCCCATGAGCAGATTTGAAAATTTGTTGGTTCCATATCAGAAGTACTATGTTGTAGCCAAGTGTTCCACCCTTCTCTTTCAAGAATATCCCCCAAGAATCGGTCCGGTTAAGGTTGTTCCCATTCTCTCTGATGGGAGAAGCTTGCAAGTGGCTGGCTGAATTGCCACGTCAATCAATCACTTTGTGGGAGGAGTTGGTTACCGCATTTCAAGTGCTATTTTTCCCTCCTTCGAAGATGATGACTCTTCGGGTCATCATTATGAGTTTTAAACGTCTAGAGGGTGAGCCAATCCATGAGACTTCAGTGCGATTCAAGAAGTTGGTGCTACAATTCCAAACTCATGGTTTGCCCTACATTGTTTTGCTGCAGTATTTTTACCGAAGCCTTGACTCAATAAACAAAGGTGTTGCTGACCAACTTTTGCCTAGGGGTTTGATACAACAACGTTATGTGATAGCAACCCAACTCTTTGATGGCATGACGAAAATCAATCGGGGTTGGTACACCCGTGAATATTAGGTTTCTCCTTTGGCATTCAAGCTAACCAAGGAGCAGCTGGAGAAAGACCATGAAAGAGACCAAAACATGGCAAAGATCATGATACAACTTGACATTTTGTCTAAAAATGTCATGGGGGCTGGTGCACGGGGTGTTAATGTCATGGGGGTCGGGTGTGCTAATCCTGAGGAGGCAAAGTTTGAGGCTTTAAACAACGATAGTAACTTTTCTTCTAGAATAGTTCGTAAACCATCGCCTTTCAATCTGTCCAGCAATTTGGGTGGTGGTGGAGCTACAGGGAGTGCAGGGGCTACTGGAGGTGGTGTCGGGGCTGACACTAATTTAGTAGTCAGAGAAGTTGCACATGATGAAACTCTGGTAGGTCTTGATTGAATTCTATCTCTGAGCTTATTTTGTCGGTGAATCAAGGGTTGTTTATATTCCGGCTCAGAAAAATCTGGATCAATAGCTGACCCTTTTCTAGTGATATTCTTCTTTCGTTTCCCTTTATCTCCCGGTGGGAGATCTTGCTTTCTTTTCTGTGAAGGACGTGATCCTCCTTCATTGATCATAATTCCCTTTGCCTTTTTCTTAGGTGGCTCATTTAAGTTTGTGCGTACCATATCTACAAAAGATCAAGACATTAGGTGAAACTCAACACAAACACAGAAAATCTTATTGCAGAAAGACTCGCCAATCCTGTCGGCAAAATCGCCAAACTTCTTTGGCGAACTAGATTGCGCTTGCCAAAGGGTTTAGCTTGTATATTTTTGGCAATTCGGTGATGGGTGAACCTGGTCGGCGAATCGCCAAATACTTTCGGCGAGCTAATGATTATACGCCGAAAGTAACAGTGCAACACCGACTCAAGAGTGCAAACAAAGGGCGACAAAAATACTTTCGGCGAGTCACCGAGTGCTTACACCACCCGATGACGTCTCACCAAAAGTTACAGTATCAAATATCAACTAAAGCGCCAAATTATCGGCGAGAAAGGGCCATTAGACAATCTGCCGAGTCGTTCGGCGAGCTCGACCTAGCTCTCAAATCGACCCAACGTGCCTATTTTCAACCCATCTTCCCGAATCACATTTTGCAATCCCTGAAAATAAAATCAAAGCATGCACTCATGGAAGTCAAACAAGACCCATGCTACCCATCACCCTGGGATACTTAGATTTCTCCTGGTTTTGCCGAATTTAGCCATTAACGATATTTGCTCTTAAGAGTGATGTTACCCACTCCATCCTTGAGCAAATTCTAGACATCTAAGCACAAATATGGGCTACTCAAGCTTCACCCAAATCAATCTAATCAGTATGCAAGTACGCCTAATCAAATTTAAATCGTTTCAAGGCATTCAATACGGACATACTAACAACCAAACAATACGAGCAAGGTTTTTCAAAATAGGAAATTCAGAGTTCTAATCCTACCAAAGAGGCCCAGCACACATCACTAAAAGACAATTATTGCAAATGAATACACAACTTTCAAATGTAAATGCGGGGAAAAGCAAACCAACCTTCAATGTTGACTGAATTCAATTTGAAAAGCTAGGCGGCAAAGCATTCCAATTCCGAGCACAAATCCCAAACTAAAATGCTATAAAATGGTAAATTGGAGAACATACTACCTTAGTGTAAGTTTAGGGGATTCAAGCGCGAGGTAAAGTAAATAATTTCAAATTTGAAGTCTCTTGGCCATTATAAACCATCTAGCTAGCGCCTGTTCGGCGACATTAGTAGCATTCGCCGAGTGATCACTTGCCCCGCCGATTGCTAAATTTCTTTTAGTTTCTTGGGGGACAAAACGGTGATCTGCATCGAGGTCGCTGACCTGGTCGGCGACACGCTGAACTGCTTCGTATGTTCACCGAGTTTGGTAGGCTCTAACCTAACCTTGAGTTAATCGAAACGGCGGGACAAGTTGGGCTCGCTGACCTCTTCGGCGATCTGCCGACTGACCATTTTCTCACCAATCTTTCTTTTTCACCACTTTCCTCATTCAAACCTGCACCACTAATACACCATTATTTATGAAATAAAACATTTAAAACTTTGGGTTGCCTCCCAAGAAGCACCTTATTTAATGTTGTGGCTCGATGCGAGTCCTTATTCACTCCCCATTAGTTGGGTTGGCCCTAGTGTTACTAGGTAACCCCAATTGTTCGTTAGAGTGAAGAGGAGGAACCACATAATTCAGGAAAGTCCTGATCAGTTGGACAGATCTAGAGTGAGAACCAACCATTTGATTCAACACTTCAATACTCTCCTTCATCTCTTCCAACATTTGATCTTGTTCGATGATCTTTTGGAGAATGATTTGGAGTGTGTCCTCGACTAGATTGTTCTCCCGGTCTCTAGACTACTTCCTCTTGTGAGGAGGTATGTACGTCCCTTTAATCTTGCACTGCTTTTCCACCTTTGTTATTTTGGTGGAAAACTCGTTCAACTGAATTACCAGTGCGGTTAACTCGAAGTCCCTCTCGCTTCTTGGTTCATCTCAGCTGAGTTGTCACCATTTCCCCCAGCCATGCTTAAGGCACCTACCTACATCAATAAATTAAGAGGAAAACAAAACTGAAAATAAAGTTAGTATACTACAACTAAGAAGAACAAAAATTCTACTAATCTAAAAATTCTCAAATAACACCACTCCCCGGCAGCGACACCATTTTGATATTTATCGTGACTAATGACACTAACCAACGGTACGATTGTCTACGATCATTGATAATATAGTAACCCAACCATGGATTGGGGTCATGTCCCAAGGGAGTGGTTTTGAGAATTCATAGAAAAATAAAATCAAGTTCTAATTAGTCATAGCTAAAGACATTAAAGAGTTAAAACATAGTAAATTAAGGGGGTGACACAAAACTGTCAACTAACAAATGGGGGTTTTGTCACAAGTGTAATAAAAACAACAAAATTTAAAAGGGAGAGCAAGTATGGGGAGAAGTTCTTGGGGTGTTACCACAATATAAATTGATATAAACCCTTCAGTACATGCTTTCGATAGGAAATTTGAAAGCTTATAGTGACTAGGCTAAGCTTTAGATGGAAATAAGTTCCCTCTCGGGTAACTTACCCCATTTCAAATGAGTTCCTCTCGTACACCCATTTGCCGCATGAAGGCCAGCCTACGCCTTACCCCACTCACTCGCTCGAACTGGGTGTTAGGATATGGGACTAAGGCTCACCCTCTCGAGTTGAACCTCATGTCGACCCACTCTTTAGGCCATCAGTATAGCGGTCTTGGTTTTGCGGCCTCTCTCTCGAGCAAGCAAAAAACACATGGGTGGTTTTGTATTTGCAACTACAAACCCATTAAATTAAACCATAAGCACTAGGTGAAATCACCATTAAATTATATCTAACCTATCAGCTAACAAGACCCAATAATAATATCAACACATATTTGCTAAATCACACCCCAAGAATGGGGTTTTAGCTAGACATAAACAAAAGATAGAAATTTATACCAAAATGAGTTTGCATTCAAATGGGTATGAGGATTTAAGTCTTGTTACAGGCCAAGAATGAAGAATCCAAGAGATCCAATTCTGAATCTAGAAGATGAAATCCTCTTCTTCTTCAAGTATTCAAAGCCCTCTCAAACTTAGAGCAAAAATATGAAAAAGTACTATTCTATATGAAAATTATAATAATTGTTCGAGTCTCTAATATAATAAAGATTTTTGTAATTATAGACTTCAGAAAATAGTGCTGGCAGATTGCTCGACAAGGTTAGTCATGAACGCCGAATGACTCGGTGATTTGTCTTTCTTCTAGTTCATCGCCATTTGTGCTTTGCCTTCAACATTTATGCAAATCTGGATCTTTGGGAGGTATACTTCTACTTTGCGGAACTGATCGGCGAAACGCCGGCTGCTCCTTTCATAGCCTTTTTGTGCCTAAGTGTCCATGATTCCACTAAAACATCAAATACCTGAAACTTAAGTGTTTTTATTAGATATTGAGATATTGAGATATAATAAGAAATCGAGGACATAATTTCTATTAAAATATAGCCCTAGATGAATCCAATTTGTGGACTCATCATCCGCCACTAGCATTTGTAGGAACTAGAACCTGTTGGTTGTTCTGGTTGGTCAGACTCTGAGCCAAAAGCTGAATGGCATTCCAAAACACAACATTTGAAACTTCCTGATCTAGGGCTAGAGGAGCTGTGTTAGCATTGCGTGCATTCACATTCCTTTTGTAAGCTCTACGAGGAGGCATGATCTAAAACGCATAAAGATGGATTATAAAGGAGATCATGCCAACATACGATAGGAATAACGAGAAAGTGAAGTTTTTTGAAAATACTTTGTGGCCTCCCTCTTATTAAATGTGGTGCACTTCACACCCATGAAAAGTACTCTACTTAGTGTGGCTTTTCATACATCCTAGGACACTTAAACCTAGTGTTGTGAGACCAAGTTTGTCACACCCTGAAAAAACCCCCAGGGCGAGGACACGGGACCTATAATCACAGGTGGCCCAAGCTAACCCTGTTGGCATATCATAAGTATACTTAAATATTTTCAACATAATAGTCATACTATGCAGAAGCTTAAACATGAGATAAACTAAAATTATGGGGAATACCCATCCGATATATGAATATATAATACTAAATAAGAGTTTTAATGATATTATCAAACTACAAAGCTAAAACTAAATCTAACTATGTTTGAAATAAAGCCTTTAACTGACTAGAAATGCTGGGATATGCCCCAACTAGATCTAGCAAAAACTGAAACTAAACACTGAAACTAGAAAGATAATCATGTCAATCATCCTCGAAGAATGAGGACTCACTACTGATTCTGCCGAAATGGAGATCTGGAACTGATCTATGCATTATCTGAAAGTTGAGGACGTGAACCTACATCATGAGAAGATATAGCGTAGAGTATGCGTCAATACTTGAAAGGTACTGAGTATGCAGGATAGAGTAAATCTGAACACTATACATAACTAAACAAAACATACTGAGCAATGATATAAGATGAACATGATATTGTGCTGAAAATACTGAACATGAAATAACTTAATGCAATGACCAAGTTTATAACATGTTGAATCTGAATATTGAGCTGTAACTGATATCCTGGTTAATACAATATAATATATCTGTGAGAGCTACTAATCACCGACATAAAACCATATGATCTAAATGCGGAGTCTGATGTATATGCCTAATTGAGAGGATCCAATATACCCTGCTAGAGGTATAGAGGCATGACTAGCGTGATCACTATAACTGATGCCCACATAGGGGACTTATAACCTATGGGGGCACGTTGTCACGACCCGGGAGCACCCCCTAGTCGTAACCGGCGTACTCGACCTCGAAGAGGTCTAATACAAGCCTCTTAGCATTCATTCATCGCATATACACTAAACCCATAAGGAATTTAAAACT
>JAJOOD010033840.1:0-21016 GCA_029582525.1 Solanum tacnaense | reverse complement strand
CCTTGTGAGTGTGTGAACCTAGCTTGGCACCATTTGAGAAACATGAATGCAAATGACCTTTTCCTCCCACCTAAAATTTTCGTGAAGCATTGGTTTGTTTGAATAGACAACTTAGGCCAAAAGTCTAAGTTGGGATGTGGTAAGAATGAGGAAAGAAATCAAGCAAGAAGTTTGTGAAAATTCGTTCTTGAAGGCATGTGTGGAACAACGATGGAACCCCTCCACATAAAAAAAGGAAAAAATGGGGAAAAGACAAAAAGAAAAACAAAGAAATGATAAATTTGAAGTGTGCAATGTTGTGGAAATATTCTCGTTTGTCCAATTGACTAATTTTGGTGAATGAAGGAAATGATCTTAGGCAGAATTTTTTTAGAGTGAACCTAATTTTTATATCTTTGTGTGACAACCTTGTGAGTGTGTGAACCTAGCTTGGCACCATTTGAGAAACATGAATGCAAATGACCTTTTCCTCCCACCTAAAATTTTCGTGAAGCATTGGTTTGTTTGAATAGACAACTTAGGCCAAAAGTCTAAGTTGGGATGTGGTAAGAATGAGGAAAGAAATCAAGCAAGAAGTTTGTGAAAATTCGTTCTTGAAGGCATGTGTGGAACAACGATGGAACCCCTCCACATAAAAAAAGGAAAAAATGGGGAAAAGACAAAAAGAAAAACAAAGAAATGATAAATTTGAAGTGTGCAATGTTGTGGAAATAAAAGGGGTGTCCGATGAGCTATACCAAAAATATTTTGTGACTTGAATATGCCAAGGATGAGATGTGAAGATGAAAAGAATGAAAGAAAAGGAGAAGTGAAATTTTATTCATGCTTCATGAAGTTAGAATTCACCAAGTCATAATGATCATACCCATACCCTCAACCCAATTACAAGCCTTGAAAGACCTTTTTAATCTTGCATGAGCCGAGTGATGTGTTGGTTGGAAAATACGGAAAAGACTATGGGTAAAATCGTGCATGTTTTTCTCATTGGGAGTGTGAGAGTTGATTTTGATTCATTAATTGTATTCCTTGATTGACTTTGTGAGAGCATGGAATCATTCTTGATGTGAGGGTATTCGAGTACTCTTGTTGGGCATGAATTTGCATTGGAAGTGAGCATTGTGAGCTTGAACTCTATTTGTTGGTGACTAGTCATAGTTTGAAACTTTTAGTGCACAATTAAGCATTGCATGTGTAGATTTAACCTTGTGTGCATTCATGTTGAGTCTCAAGGAGCACTCTTTGTAGACATCCCTTTTGGCCTGATTGATCTTGTTTTTTACTAAAGGACAAGCAAAAGTTTAAGTTGTGGGTGTTGATGAGTCGGGACTTTCGATTCATTTAGGACTTATTATTCAATGAATTAGTCTCCTCAATGCCTACTTTGTGCTCATAACTGATGTGAATATGTTGATATGCAACAATGAAGGTTTAAGAACAAGGCAAGGACATTACGATGCAAAAATGAGTGAAAAAGTTGGAAAAGCTGAAGAAAAGAGAAGCTGGAGCTCGCAAAAGCTACTCGGCAACTCATCGAGTGAGCCTCCAACTGCCAAAAGTTCCACCGTAGTAGCCCATGTACCAAGACAACTTGGCGAGAAAAAGATGATTCGGCAATACACCAAATGGATCGGTGATCATGACCCAACTCGTCTAATCTTCCAGAATAATTGGATACAGGAGCCACATCATTAAGGCGAGATAAAGTGCAACTCGGCGGATCACCGAGTCGATCGGCGATCTCGACTAACTTCGCCAATTGGACTCCGTGTTGAATTTTTGGGAACATATAAATTTATTTTTTGAAAGTAGAAAAGGATTTCCCAAACACGGTATTCTCCACTTTTTGAGATCTTTTACATTTTTACATTGTTGAACATTCTTGGAGAAGATCTGGATCTCGGATTTGAGGTTTTAGGATTCTAGCTTTAATTTTGGCATTGGGTATTGCCGATTTTTAACAATTCAGATGGATAATCGTTTTGGTAACAATTTCTTGATTTTCGCTATGTTTGGCTAAAACCCCTCACATTATGGGTGTGATCATGTAGTTGAATGCATTAATTAGCTTATGAGTATTTTTAATTGTTGAATTTAATGTTGTTTTAAAATGGGTTCAGTTGTTTGTTCATGTTTTAATTGATGAACTGAAGTTGCAAATTCGGTTCTATCTTAACTCTCTATGCTTTCTTGCGAATGAGGTATAGAGTAGAATGAATGATTGAGAGTTGTATCGATTTGCATCTTTACAATCCAGCTTGAGAATGTGGGGTTAATTAAGGAATTAGATTGTTTGGTATTGTTAGGCTTGTTAAGGTTCGAGAGAACTCACTCGAAACATGATAGTTGATCAAGAGATGACTATTATATTCAACACATATCCTACCCATTGAGATTCAATAACTTAAAGCAATTAGTAATCACCCATTAAGCGAAATTAGCATTCAATTGATCACATTCCTAAGGTCCTCTTTCTAATCGTTCAAATCCCATGTAGATTGCGTTTTGTTAACTATATGTTACTAAATCTCTCTTTGATATTGATAGGGATAAGGCATAAGTACCCCCCTAGATTATGACCGAAATCTCAGAAACACACTTAAACTTAACTAAGGTCCTATTACCCCCTGAACTCATTTTTTTCCGTATTTTTGTGCACCTTTTGTGCCGACATGGCACCTTCAACCACCCAAATTAGTTGTGTTTGTACACACTTACCCGCCACGTGTGTAATTATTATTTTTAATTAAAAATTATTATATTTTTAAAAATTAATAAAAAATTATTTTTTTAAATATTTAAACTTTTAATATTTAATTTTTTAAAAATATTCTTATTTCTTTATCTTGTATTTAAATTAAGTTAATAAACATTTTTTTTACCTTGTATCGAAACTTTTTTTTACCTACATTCATTATTTTTTCTCTTTTATTTTTCTATTGATTTTATTTTCTTTGTCTTTCGTTTTGATTTGATTTCAAATTTAATTCCAAATGTCTTGTATTTAAAATAAGTTAATTTTGAACGGATATCAAAATAAGTGAAGAAAATCAAATAAAACATAAAAAAAATAAAACGTTAAAATTAAAGGACACTTTTAAATTATTTTTTTAAAAAAATACACATATTTTTAAAAAAATAATTAAATGTGAAAAGATAATAAATTAATTTAAAAAAAGTTTAATGTGAAAAGAAATTAAAATAAATATTTTACAAAGAAAGAAATAAAAATAATTAAATATATATAAGTTTTAATATCAATAAATATGTGTACTAACTAATTATAAAGCTATCAATCAAAAAATGACATGTGTCCAATTTGTGCACTCATCACTTGCCTTCAAGAGAGTGTGCACACTCTCTATGTCATGTCAGCGCTTGTGGTGTATTTATTCCATTTTAACTTAGTTTAGGGGGGTAATAGGATTCTAGTTAAGTTTAGGTGTGTCTCTGAGATTTCGGTCATAGTCTAGGAGGGGTACTTGTGTCTTATCCCATATTGATAATTGAAACTTTGTGATTTATTTTATGTTGCATACCCTTTTACTTCTACAAAAGATTAGAACACGCCTTTACTTCGTATTTGAATTCTCTACCGTACCACTCCCGGCGGAATCAACCCCAACTCATCATTGGGTTTATACTTGTTAGCGAACGCCTACACTTCATTGTTGCATATCAACACATTAACATCAGTTATGAGCACAAAGTGGCATTGAGGACACTAATTCATTGAATAATAAGCCTTAAATGAGTCTCCTGACTCATCACCGCCGGGTGCGAGGTAAACCAACAATAAAGTCCATATTCAAATTTTCCCACTGCCAAGTAGGAATACTTATATTTTGGGATAAACGTCCCGCCTTTTTATGCTCAACTTTCACTTGTTGACAATTAGGACATTTAGCCACAAATTCTGCAATATCCTTTTCCATCTCATTCCACCAATAGACCTCCCGCAAGTCACTGTACATCTTGGTAGCTCCTGGGTGAATCGGAATACCGAAAACTATGGGCTTCTGATAAGATTTTCTCCCTCAAGTCATCTACATTGGGAACATACAAATGACCTTGATAACGAAGAACCCCATCTTCCCCTTGGAAGAACGCCTCTACGGATTTCTCAACCCCCATTTCTCTAGTATGGAATATATGCTAGTTGGTGATAAATGGCACAAAAAGGATTCTGTGAAATCCAGTATATAAGTTGTCAAACCCACAAGGATTTCCGTTGATTTTGCTGCACAACTAATGAAGGACACTAATGATATAAAGGCCCGATTGCTGGGATTGGAAGATGGACCGGAATCTCTTTAAGACACCAATTAATCAAGCAAGACGACTCTCTAAAAGCTAGAGTCAACTCAGCCAACACTGATCTTGATGTTTCTGTTCAAAATTCCCACTCAAACTTTTCCAAGAATATTTAGTGCTCCTACTATACCTTCTGCTGAAATGCTCTCAACACATTCAAGTACTTCCTTGGAGATTATTGTTTTTTCTGTTCTTTTAAGACACTGTTTCAATAGGGTCTGTTCCTAAAACTCTCTGGTTTTTTACTCTAAGGGTGTACTATGCCCCTCTAACCTCTATCTTTTTGGTTTTGTTATGAATATCTATCTATTGTACATCTGTGTGTATTTTTTTTATTATGCCAAAGGGGGAGATTTATATCCACAAAATAACAGGGATAAGCGCATATAGACATGGTGGATCTATGCAAGCAAACAGGGGGAGCTTCAGGAAGTCTCATGAACTAAATCATTATATCTTTTGATAGCTTATTTATTTTGTGGATTAATTTTCATTATAAAAAAGGAGGAGATCGTTATCCTCCCGAAAACTCATGGATTTTGATAATTAACAATTAAACTACTTTGATTGCAGTAATATCACAAATGAGGAAGGAAGGAAGCAATATAGATAGTTGATTTGAGCCCCTAAAATCAAGCAATCAAATCACCTCCAATCCTCAAGATCATAATTAACGGGAAGAATCAAATCAAGGATACTCCAAATCAAGGTGATGGACAAATCCTTCCTAATCAAGGCGCACTGACGGACAAGGCTTCACATTTCAAGAAATCTGGAAAGGAAGCTAAAACAAATCAAGAAGGAAGAATGTCATGAACATATTTGATATGGACATGAATTCAATCTTCCTCAAGTCAGACTGAATCAAGAAATCTCTAAAAATCCTTGATTAAAGGAAATATCCTTGGGTTTTCCGTAACAGAGCAAAAGAGCAAAGTTATTTTAACCAGTCTTAGAGTTAAACGAAATCTGCGCACTTCACTTGAACAATTGTATCATCTTTCTTTCATCTTTCATAAAATATTTGTACTCTCTGTGTATCAAATCGTAAGGAAAAAAGAGCAAGGAGTGATAACCTTAGTTATACAGGTAGAGGTTGTGTCAAGAGATCATAAGTTTGTTAGGGATTAGGATCCTTAAAGTTGCTGTAATCCTAATCATTCAAAGCTCTTAAGGAAACTCTTGAAACCCAAGTACACTGGACCTGGCACCACACCGGTTATCCAAATCAGTATAAATTTCTCTGAGTTGTTTACTTTAACCATTTTATACTTGTATTTTTCTTTATTAATAATCTGCTAGTGAGTCAACTATCCTAAACAGGTAGTCGACTAAGGAAAATTTTTTATTCACCCCCCCCCCCCCCCCCTTTAAACTTTTAGAATCAAGTTTCTTGGAAACTCTAAATAACCCGCGCTTTCCACTTGTGAAGTATCTTGGTTTGTTCTTGGTGTAAAACAAATAATAAAAACAACAATCAATCACTAATGATCTATTAATTTATCCGGATTATTAACAATCCTAACCCGGGCAAAATATGATCATCTTTCCCAACTTAAAGTTTTTCCCTTACAAAGTTTCCTGGTTTAACTTCTTTCCCTCTTGACCTATTCATAAAGACCGGGTCAGATCATTACAAATCTCATTATGTTGCTGTACTTTCCTAGATGCAAGTCAACTATACTTGAAAATCCAAGATGAATACACTTGCTGGTTTGCAACTTTCGAGATGGATGGGAAATAAATATAATGGACACTGGAGAACAAATTAATATGGACACATAAAATGGAATAAATAAAGTTAAAGAAATACCTCCATTATTGGCACCAAAACAGACAAGTCTTAAAAGTTCTTCTAGTCATATAAATATTTTGGAAGATTAAAAATAACAAGTCATAGAAGTTTCATAACCATTCAAATGTTTTGATATGTTTATAGTTACAAGTTTCAAAAGTTTTAATTTATCATCTTATCGGCAAGAATCAAAAAGATTCTTATTCAAGATTGAATAACCAGCTCGATTCAAACTTAGGTCACAAATTACAAAAGAATTGTAAATTAATGAAAAACTCTTATTTTGATAGAAATTCAAATGACTAAGCATAGATTTTGAAAGCCTCCAATGCTGGGTGGTATACTAATTTCTTGTTGGCATAATGTGGAAAAAATTCAGTGTCCCATTTGAAGGGTTTAAACAATGGAGGATTGTCTAGACCAACAAATAATTTTGCAGGCTCGACAATATTTGCTGGAGAAAAATAAGTACCAATGCATGTACATGTTTGAGTTGTATTTGGCACCGCTCGATGTGCAACACTTTCCAACTTCCCATTGGTCATTACCTGTATTTATAGAAGTAGACATTTAAACTTATATAGAGTTGAATAAGTAGAGACACATGCCTACATGACATAATACACGTAGGACGCCACATAGGATGACACATAGGATGTAAATTGTCACGTAGGACGCAAGTAGGATGTGTGTCTTTACTTGGTCAACTCTATACATGTTTAAGTGTACATGTGCATACCCAAAATTAAAGGAAATAAATGTCAGATAGGACAACTTAAAGGGCATGATTATGTACTATATCAATTTTATATATACCTTTAGTTTAAGAAATATAGATTCAAAACCAGTTTTACAATTAATTTAAACTTTCATACTCATTCAAATTAACAAGGACACATAAAATGAAACAAAATTGACTAAATAAAGGCATAAAACATATAAGCTCTTTAAATTGGCATCAACTGATATTTATGCCCTCCTACTTTGGATTTGGACAAGTAGACACTTAAACTTGTATAAAGTTAACAAATAGACACACACATTTCTATGTGGCATAATACAAGTAGGACATGTGTATCTATTGTTTAGATGTCACATGATATGTCACGTTTATGTATTATATCATAGAATAAAAGGCATAATACATAAACATAACCTTAAACTTGGCTTTAGCTGACAATTGTTACCTTTAACTTTAGGTGTTCACAAGTAGACATTTAAACTTGTATAAAATTGAACAAATAAACTCATTTGTCCTACATGGCATCATATATGAAAATTTTGCTATGTGGCGTCCTACATGTATTATGTCATGTAGGACAAGTCTAATGAGTCTACTTGTTTAATTTTTACAAGTTTTAGAGTATATTTGTGCACACAGCACACCAAAAGTTGGAGGGAATACATGTCAGCTGAAGTAAAATTAAAGGATATGCACGTCTATGTATCATTCATAAATAAAAGTTAAAAGAAATATTACCATTATTGGGAGACTGAAATTGACAACAAATTCATGAGGTAGAGGTTCCACACCAATTGTAACGACCTGTTGCCGTCAATATAGAAAAGCCAATGGGGGTAAATTTGGGGACGAAAAACTTTTTCGTAGTATTTGGATTTTCCCAACCTTGTCCAGATTTGGACGAAATCAAAGTCATTGAGGTGTAGGAAAATCTGGTAACAATCAGGTGAAGTAATTATGATTTTAATTACATGAGTAGTTAGATAACTCGTTAAGTAATCCGTACGACTTTAAGGAATAGAACTCGGGCAAGTAGAACTCCCGAAATCGATCCTAGCGTAAGGGTATTTACTGAGAGTCGTGGGTTAGAGGTGTGTTGTGAAATGGGATTTTGAAATTCTTATAATTAGCTCTCTGGTTCCGTTTGGGCCTCTTTGGCGGGATAGGTGTCGCTCTAGCGTGGCAGCCATAGTAGGATGATGGTCGTTGTGGCGGATACGACAAGACTCAAAATCATAGATGAAAGACGAATAGCTCACTGTTACGCGGAAGCCGCTGGGGCGGGGGTTCTGGTTGCTTTGGCGGGGATGCTACAACGGGGTGAAGGCCGCTGCAGCGGAACCGACGCAAATTAAAGTCGTTAATAAACCCCTAAACGACCTCATTATGCACTTTTCGAATTTTTGAGCTAAGGAACAACCCCCAGGCGACTCCTACTCGTCTTTCACCATTCTTGAGGCTAAATGTAAGTTTTTCACTCCCCGAATCTATTTTTCGATCCGCAAAACGTAATAGAATGGGTGAATATTGATGGGGGAGGGTTTTGTTATAGATTCTATGGTGGAAACAACCCGAAATTGGATAATTGGGATCATGGGTATGGTCTAGGGTTCATAGAATTATTAGTAATCCTGGTAATTAGTGATTGTTTATTGATTCCTGTATTGTATTGATTGTTTGTAGACCAAGAACAAGCGAAACGAATTCATAAATGGAAGGATCAAGTTTATTAGGGTTTCAAGCTTATTTTGAGGTAGGTGATGTTTGTGATTCTATGATTGTGTGATGTATGCTTGTTCTTGCTTCATTATGATACTTGTATATGTATGAATGTCGCAATGTTGATCACACTTGTTGTAATTGAGATGGATAATTGATGAATGCCATGAAATCATGACTTAAATGTATGATCTTGATGATATACTTGTGATTGTGATTTGTGGTGTGTAAATGAGATCGGTTGCCACGTTTCGGCATAACTAACTTGGATCAGTTGTCACGTTCCGGCATAAAAATGGGATCGGTTGCCACGTTCCGGCATAAATATGGGATTGGTTGCCACGTTCCGGCATGCTAACTGTTTGGGTTTGGGTTCCATGAGAGGATTAATGATTTGACATAAAATGTGAAGTTGTTCGTTGTTCGTAAATGTTGATAATATTGTATATCTTGATATATATATGCCTGTGATTATAATGTTGTTTGACTTGTTTATGTTGCACTAGTGGGATAGCCGTGTGATCCTAACAGTACACTGTGGTTGTGTACTAATTCTGCACTTGCTCTTATTTTTGTTGAGTATAGGGAATCTTTAAGCGGCAATTGACAGACCTCGCTTAAAAGATCAGTGATCGTCGCTTCGAATTCAAGGGTGAACCAATTCTTCCGAGTTGCCACAAAATTCTCTTTCATCTATGTCCACCATTTCCAGACTTAGACATTTGTTTTAGTTAGTTCATTAGTATGGGGTCGTATCCCTTCTTGTTTAGACTTGGTTCATTGTTAGAATGTTTTGGTACATTGACTTTCAGGTTCTAGGTTTATTCTTCCGCATGTATTTAGTTATTGTTGAACTTATGATAGAGTTTATGGGAACTCTATTGTCTTTCCTTAGTAATTGACTTATATGCCTTAGTTTTTAGATTATTTGCTTGGGTTGGGTTGTAGTAGTGGTTCTCCCACTGGAGTGTTAGTGTGGGTGCCAATCACGATGGTCTAGGTTGTGACACCAATCCATTTCTCATTCTTCAGTATTTGAAGGCCATATACTTGTTGTTGGTAAATGGTTATGAGATTAGGATCACAATGTCCATCCATTCCCAAGGTTGAACTTGGATCTGGGCATACTAGAAAGTGATGGACAATCATTTTCTGCTTCTGTTCTTTGCCAAAGTACCTTCCTCCAAGCCTAGTCCTTTCCTTACCAAATCAAAGATGATCATGCTCAACTTTCTTACTTCAGATGAATATGCACCAATAACCTCCCTGTAAGTTCATTCTCATAGTTAACTTTCATATGAAAATATAAGGTGTTTTGTTAGCAATTTAGAAATCCGAATGACTAATACATGTGTAAGTTATGAGGAAATTTATGTATAATTTTATACTATTTAGATAGTGGAATAAATAATACATGAATAAGTCACGGTCAATCTCGTTACCTCTTTAGTTGCCACCCCCTACTTGCTCATTCTTAATTACTACCACAAGAAAGTCGTCCCTATATCCATAGGGTCTTATGCAGTCCACGACTTTCTTTTGTTATGAGGTCTCGAAGACTAGATTTAGATTTCAATCTTAGTCAGTGAGCTTAATAGCACTTCTCAGATCAGGTTACGCCTTTCCAGCTGAGCTGGGCGCCATGACCCTCCTAGTCATAACTAACTCTTGTAGAAAATAATACATTGATTCTCTCATAACTAATGCATGTATTTCTAATACCTACATTGTTCTAATCAGCTACCAAACTACTCCTTAACCCATCTAAGTTGCCATAATTACTAAGAAATTAATAATAATACATAGAAGGAAAAAAGTGAAATAATAGGTACCTATATTTTGGAGGGTTACTAGGCCATGTTTTTTTTATCTTGTCCATCAATATTACAGTTGTGTTCCAAGACTTCCTTCCAGTATTTATGCTCCTTTGAATTATAATGCTTGGGATTGCTTGTATAGAGTGTCTCCGCTGCATTCGCATAGTTTTCTTTTTCTTCCACTGGAAAATTGAAAAATTCTTCGTACACTTCCATTGCCTCGTCCATTAGATCTTCCGGTACCCCATGATTAGTTACCTTTTTCATCATTATATCGTATTTCAGTTTGAGTTCATCTTGTTGATCATAAATTCCGTTTAACTTGGCTTCAACTGACCTCCAGCTTTGAGTGAACAAGTGGGCACTCAAACTTACACAAAATTGAACAGGTATACACATGCGTCCTACATGGCGGTTGGCATCCTATGTGTCAATTTGCATCCTAGCTATACATGGTGGTGTCCTACATGTAATCTGTCACATATATAGAACACATGTGTCTACTTGTCAATTTTATACAAGTATAAGTGTCTACGTGTGCACACTCAAAGTTGGAGGGAATAGACGTCTGAGGCCAAGTTAAATGACACATTTGTGAATTATGCCAAAATATTACCACTAGTATTTGCATGAAATAATCTTGAACCTGAAAAAATCCATATTCTTCCAAAGCTTTCACAAGTTGTTGAGCGACAACAGTTTGTTCTTCACCCAAATCAATGACTGGAATTTCCTTGACAATTGGAACTGAAGCTAGTGGCCTTCCATGCATTGGTAAGACATAAGTTTAAGGAAGTGCTTCTACTTTACTAGAAATGATGTTTGCCATATTCTTCTTAATTCTGTGAATGAATCTAACTAAAATAAAAAAGAAGTGAAATTGAGTAAATAGACATAATTTTTTTTTTATATAGAATGTGTGTACCTAGGAAACAAACTTCAAGTTGTTAGTACTCCCAATCAGCAAGGGTACCCTTCAGACTGGCAATGATTCTAAGTGTTGGCCATGCCCAGGTTATAGGCTTGGGGCGTGACAAATAGTCTCTCTACACATCATTCTTACTAAAAGACATTCTCCTTCAAATATAAGGATAAAAAATATCTAGACTACTAAAAATCTAAGGATATCTACTTCACATGTATAACTTAGTCTTTCGGGTGGCTTCTCTACCAGATGATATTTCGACTTCACATTCACATATGATATCTCTTTTGAAATGGCTTCCAGCTCCTTCTCAAATAGCATATTTTGATTTAATTACACCAAATCTCAAAGGAACATATGAGAAAAACTATTTGGTATTTCTTCATCATCAAAAAATGATACACCTGATGAAAAACTCATAGGCTTGGAGGTAAAGCCAACTCACCAATACGATGTATCACCTCAAATGGACTAATAAACCTAGTTCTGAGCTTGAACTTCTTCCTAAACCTCATGACATCCTTAATTGGTGATTCCTTCAATAGAACCATCTCATTAATCATAAAATTTAAGTCATGAACTCTTTGATAGGCATAATTGTCACGACCCTAAGTACACCTAGATGTGACATGGTGAACAAAGTCATGAGAGAGGCTCTACACAAGTCACTTGAAATAAGTATGACACTATGAAACACATAAAGAGAACATAACATGAAATCAAGATATAAGTCTCAAACTCTTAGAACATAACGGATACCAAGATAGAGTACATGTTTGAAATAAATATGGAAATTAACTGTCTGACAAAACTTGTAGTAATCATAATGTGGCAAGTACAAACCCCTAAAACCAAGAATAATGTCTGAAAACTGAAAAACTAAGAAAGCAATAAAACTGATAATGGCCTTGCCCTCAAACCATGAGGACTCACTAATCCAACCACAAAGCAGAGCAATCTAGCTAGCCCCGACCAGCGGGAGGAGCGACAGATCCTATAATATAAACCAATATAGGTAAAATTTGCATCAGCACTTTGAATCTACTGCCTAGCCTATGTGGAAAATGAAGTGAAGCTCTATGCCGAGGCGGAGGGACAGAAAAAGAAATGACTCTGAAGAAAAAAATTGAGGTTCCTAATGCTTCTCCATGATCAAACATGATATCATTATGAGTTTAAAACATGATGCATGACCAAGTAAAACATATCAAAGATCATAAATCATGGGAGAAGGTCAATGCAAAGTTTGAATATCATAAGAAAAGCTTAATTCATAATCATTGAGGAAGTCATAAAACATTTTGAAAAAAACATTGTTCTTTGTAGTATATTTACTATTAACCGTCAGAAACTATGTGAGCTATAACATGAAATCTAGTGTCTTACTCCCACAAAAAGGAGATGTCGTACTTTTCCAAGGTAAAGACCATAACTTCTAGTTTAGATGGACCCACTAGCTAATGTCTTTCTAAGATAAATCCTACGGCGGCACGTAGTTAGGAACAAAGGAATTGCTTCTATAGACCCAACCTCTACTAACAATAGATCCTCATTTCGAAAGTCATCTCGGTACTAAGGAAAATCCCAATGGAAAATAGAAATAATCATATACTTGGAAAGGTATGAACCTACTACTACTTATCCAATCATAAACTTTATATCTTAGAGCAGCTCCTTTCAGAATCATGATGCCACCACTTATTCATATAAACACTTAACTAAGAATCTAAATCATGATCATTTTTCATAATGAGAAAACCTTTCACAAAATATTTTGATATTTTATCTCAAAGCATCCTTAATTCATTAATCATCAATTTCATGATGCAGGCATAATTTCATAATCATAATTCATATTCATAATATAAGCATAAATCATGGATTCATATGAAATCATTTATAAAACATGTAATC
This sequence comes from Solanum tacnaense, assembly GCA_029582525.1. NCBI lineage: Eukaryota > Viridiplantae > Streptophyta > Magnoliopsida > Solanales > Solanaceae > Solanum > Solanum tacnaense. The sequence continues at coordinate 7,793 of JAJOOD010033840.1, read as the reverse complement.
AAATCAAATCATGCATAATAAGATCAGATTTTAACAATTGAATCATAATAAATAGATCACATGAAGAATAACGCGAAACCCTAGAAAATTGGGTTGAAATCATAAAGGAAATTGAGTTTTTTTTGGGACCCAATGGATGAAAGGAATCCATTGGTTAATTTCACACATACCTTGGTGATCAAATACCTAAAGAGTGAATAAGAAACATTGAAGTTTGAAACCCTAGTCTTTTTCCTTGGGAGCATTTTAGAGAAGATTAGAGAACAAGACCTTGAGAGAACTTCAGAGTTTTGAGTGAATGAGAGGAAATAGGTTATTTGAAAACTAAGAACAATTATAGGTCTTTAGAATAGACTAGAAATGACTTAGTTTAGAAAATATTAGGATAGGAAATGACCCAATTAACCCTGAGCCAAAATTGCCAAACAAACCCTACATATCGACTTACGAAATGTAAGAACTTATAGAAGTGGTGAGTTTATTTCAAAAGAATTCAGTTCCATTTGTGAGGAAAATTGAATACACAGAGAGCACACATAACCTTATACACTAGAGTAGAATAGTGTAGCCGAATGAAGAACCGCACAACTGTCGAGATGGGAAAAACCATTCTAGAAGGTAGAAGTGTACTAAAGTGTTTTTGGGCTAAAGTTGTTATCACTGCTGTCTATTTACTGAATATTTCTCCCACTAAGGAAATGCTTAATCAAACACCATATGAAGCTTGGAGAGGTAACAAGCTCAAGTTAAGTTACTTTCTTGTCTTTGGTTGTTAGTTTATGCCTTAATATATTCACAAGATCGTAAGATTGATGAAAATGTGAAAAATATATTTTCGTCGGATATATCACACCATCACAGGCTTATAAGCTATATAATCCAATGACTGGCAAAATTATAGTCAATAAAAATGTTGAGTTTGATGAAGATGCAAGTTGGACCTTTAATTCTGCAAATAAAAGTTCAAGCATTCAATTGTTACCTTATGATGATATTCTTGATCAAGAGTATGTAGCAGCTCCTTTTTTGGGAGGTCCATCAGCTACCTCATTAATTGAACTAGCAACTTCTCCAATATTGGAGAAAGCTTCCAGTGAACCAACTCCATTAAGAAGATCAACAAGAATCAGGAAACAAAATCCTAGATATGCTAACAGTACATCTTGTGCTTTTGCTTTACTTGTTTCAGAACCTACCTTCTTTGAAGATGCTGAAAAAGAGGATAAATGGTTCAAGGCTATAGAAGAGGAGTGAATGGCTATTCAAAATAATCAGACATGGGACTTGGTAAATTTGACAGAAGGAAAGAAAGCTATTGGGCTCAAATGGGTGTTTAGAACCAAGTATCATGTAGATGGCGGCATTCAAAAACAAAAGGCAAGGCTCGTCGCAAAGGTTTATTCCCAACAACAAGGTATTGACTCCGGTGACACTTTTTCTCCTTTTTCCCTCTTTAAAACTTAGAACTTTCTTAGTCTTGGCTGCTAACTAGAATTGATCAGTGAACCAATTTGATGTTAACTATAACTTTTTAAATGTATGATTTGGAAGAGGAAGTATATGCTAAGCAACATGAAAGTTTTGTATTTAATGGCAAAGAAGATGAGGGTTACAATTTAAAAAGATACTTTATGGTTTAAAACAAGCGTTGCGGGCATGGTACTTCAAAATTGATTCTTATTTCTAGGAGAGTGGATTTCAAAGGAGAAACAATGAGCCTACTATTTATATAAAAAGAGGAGTCAAAAATGATTTTCTAGTTGTATGTATTTACGTTGACGATATGATATATCTGGGTTTGAGTGAGTCTATCATCACTGAATTTAAAGACTGCATTATGAAGAACATTGAAATGTCTAATTTGGGTCTACTACTTTATGTTCTTGGTCTTGAGGTGAAACAGGGAGTTGATGGCATATTTCTTTCATAAAGAAAATGTGAACAAATCTTTTGAAAATGTTCAATATGGTAAATTGCAATGTTGCCGCTACGCCGATGAATATTAATGAGAAGTTATGTCGTGATTATGGTTCTGAAATTGCAAATGCGACTTATTTTAGAAGTCTGGTTGGTAGTTTGAACTACTTGTCTAATACAAGACCACACATTTCTTTCTCTGTTGATATCATATCGAGATTTCTGCACAATCCAAGTAGGCTTCACCTTGGAGCTGCAAAATGACAACTGGGATAACTGGCAGGTACAACAGATCATGGAATTTGGTATTCTAAGGTAACAAATGTCACATTAACTGGCTTTACCGGTAGGTACTACGCAAGGAACACTAATGATAAAACGAGCACATCGGTTTTCTTGTATAATCTTGAATCTGGAGCAGTTTCATGGAGTTCAAATAAGCAGGAAGTTATAGCATTATAAACTTTAGAGGCTGGATATATTGCAGCAACTTTTGCAGCTTATCAAGCAGTTTCGTTAAGAAGACTTGTTGCTGATTTTAATTAGAAACAAATTGGTGCAAGTGAGATATTTGGTGACAATAGATCTGTGTTGCGATGATGAAGAAGCCATCATTCCATAGTAGAAAAAAGCACATATATATTCTTTATAAATTTAATCGACATCTTGTTCCTACAGGAGAAATTACTTTGAAGTCTTGTGATACAAAAGAGCAAGTAGCATACATCTTCATGAAGTCACTTCCGCAAGCAGAGCATGAGTTCTCCAAAGGACAACTTGGAGTCTACATTTTTGAATCAAGGGAAGTATTGAAAAGTGAATCAAAAGATACTTGACCAAGTGTTTAGGAGTTTGTTAGTTAGTTTCCTTTATCTTAGCAAGTTTAGATATTTTTGCAGATTAGTAGCTAATTAGTAATTAGCGGGTTAGTGGACCTATATTTTAGTATTTTCAGTTTTTTGTAAGCCTATTTATAGAAGGTCTTGTTGCTTTCATCATAAATCATATCTGAAGAAGTTTGCAGTAACTTTTAATATCTTTAGCTCTCTTTCTGTTCATTTTTCCTTTTGATTATCTTTTTCTTTCCAATGGAGAACACTCGATTAAAGATATGTCAACAGGTTAAAGTACAATCTACTATGTGTTTCAAAGATTTGTGACTAAGGCAGTGAAGCCAAGTTCTTATTAAATAAGTATATGGTTACAAACTTGAGGAGAAAAAAGATGCAAGAATATGTATATTGCTGATCTGCACAATACCCGTAGTGATAATTTCATGTGTCTCATTGCTCATAATGAAAATGCTGACTTGTGGCACAAAAGACTTGGTGATGTAAGTGCTTCTCTTTTGAACAAATTTGTGGCCAATGGCCTGGTCCATGGATTGCCAAAGATTAAATTTGTTGATAAAAAAGTTTGTGATACATTTGTCAAAAGAAAGCAAACCAGATATTCTTTCAAGAAAAAGAAGCAAGTAAACACCAAAGGGCCTCATGAATTACTGCATATGGTTCTTTGTGGTCCTATAAAGATTGGAGAAGGGGTGGAAAGAAGTACATTTTTGTGATTGTGGATGATTTCTCAAGGTTCACCTAGTCTATGTTTCTGTATGCCATGGATGAAACTTATGATGTACTATTGATATTTGCCAAGATGACTCAGAAGATGAACTATAAGATTGAAGAGATTATGTTAGATCATGGCACTGAGTTCGAATATGCCAAATTTAAAAGTTTTTGTGCTGAACATTGATTCCATCATAAATTTTGGCTCCCAATATACCTTAGCAAAAAATAGTGTTGTTGAAATCAATACAAGTACCTTGGTTGACATTCTTAGGATTTTGTTGATGATAGATTTTGACCTTCCAAAGAACTTATGGTCTAAAGCAGTCAATAATATATGCTATGTGACCAATAGGTTTTTGATCAATGTGCATCCTAAGAAAAACTCCTTATGAGTTATTGAACAATAAAAAGCCAAAATTGAGTTATATGAGGGCTTTTTGTTATAAATGCTTTGTTCTAAACAATGGAAAGGATGATCTTGGGAAGTTTTATCCTGCAAGCAATGAAGGAGTGTTTGTGGGAGACTCATCCTCCAGCAAGGCGTACAAAGTATATAACAAAACAGCATGATGCATTGAAGAAAGTGTCCATGTTATCTTTGATGAAAATGTAAGGATTAAAGAACAAATATGAATCTGAGATTGAAGAGTTGTTTCAGATTTAGAGAGAAATTCTAAATGAGGAAACTACTGAAGATGATTTTAGTTAGAAAGGAAATGATCCTGAAGAATCTGATGAAAATGATGAACCAAATAAGCGACCTGATTTTCCAGACATTCTGAGCAAAATGATTCAGTTCAACCTGAGAATGCTGATTCTAGAAGTGAAGATGTATAAATATATCAATCTCAGAAGTTAACGAGATATTTAGGATGGAAGCACAAGCCATCCCACCCACTAGACAATCTCATCTCTCCCTTGGATTTTGGAATGCACAATAGATCCGAAACAAGAAATCTAGTTGCATTCTCAGCATTCATATCAGCTACTGGGCCAAAGTATAACAAGGTAGCCTTGAAGGACACTGATTGGATAAATTCTATGCAAGAAGAGTTACATCAATTTGAACGAAGAAAGGTATGCCACTTGATTCCTTAACCAACTGATAGAACTATCATAGAGACCAGGTGGGTGTAAAACAAACTTGAAGAACATGGTGTAATCACGAGGAACAAATCAATACTAGTCGTATAGGGGTATAACCACAAGGAAAACATTGACTATGATGAGACATTTACCCCTGTAGCAAGGATGGAGGCCGTCAAAACTTATTGCATTTGCAGCCTTCCTGGATTTCAAATTGTATAAGATGGATGCGAAGAGTGAATTTTAACGGGTATCTGAAGAAGAAAGTCTATGTGAAAAAACCACCAAATTTTGAGGAAATTGGTCAATTGAATAATGTTCTCAGATTACGCAAAGCTTTTTATGGTATGAAACAGGCACCTAGAGCATGGTATGGAAGGATTTCTAGGTTTATTCTTGACAATGGATTCAACAGAACAATAATTTACAAAAATTTCTTCTTAAAGTCACGATGAAAGGATTTGCTCATTATTCAAGTGTATGTCGATGACATTATTTTTTAAGAAACATCTGAATCCTTTTGTGAGGAGTTTTGCTACACTCATGGAGGGTGAATTTGAGATGAGAATGATGGAAAAGTTAATTTTCCTCTTGGGGTTATAGATCAAACAAACCCTGAATGGTACCTCCATATGTCAAGAAAAATATATGAATGAGTTGTTGAAGAAGTTTCACATGATGTATGCCAAACAAATTGATACTCCTATGGGAATTATCTAAAAGCTAGATGTAGATGGACCTGGTCCAGATGTGAATGATACTATGTATAGATGAATTATTGGCTCACTAGTGTATCTTACTGTCATGCCCCGAGGCTACCCCCTGGACGCAGACACAGGACCTAGGATCACAAGTGACCTTAAGCTAACCCTGCTAGCATATCATTAGCATACTTGAAGATAAACTGAAACAAAAAACACTATGCGGAAGCTTAATCATAATAAAACTGAAATGATAGGGAATACCCATATACTAAATCTAAATATAAGAAAACTGAGAGTTTGAATACAAATGAAAAGTCAAACTCAAATACTAAAGCTGATACTAACTATGTCTGAATTAAAGCCTCTACTGACTAGAAATGTTGGGATATGCCCCAGCTAGATCTAGAAAAACTCAAACTAAAGCTAAAAGCAAGAAAGATAATCCTATCACTAGTCCTCAAAGAATGAGGACTCACCACTGATGCTGCTGAACTGAAGATCAGGAACCGATCTATGCGTGATTTGACTGCTGAGGACCTGAACCGACATCACGCGAAGATGTAGCACAGAGTATGCGTCAGTACTTGAAAGGTACTGAGCATGTAGGATAGAATAAAATTGAATTATAACATAATTGAACAAGCAATAAAGCAATGATATAATCTGAACATGATAAGGATACGGTAAATACTGAACATAGCTAAACTTAATGCAATGACCAAGTTTATAACATGTTGAGACTGGATACTGAACTCTAATGATAACATGGTAAATGTAATAGAGTCTGACTGAACTGTAAGGGAGCTACTAATAACCGACATAAAACCACATGAGCTAACTGTGGAGTCCGATGTATACCCCCCATCGAGAGGACCCAATATACCCTGCCAGAGGTATAAAGCCATGCTGGCATGATCACTGAAATGATGCCCAAACAGGGGACTAACAACTTACGGGGCACATAGTTCTGGACTTGAGGGTGACTGACCCTAATCCACTCGGTATTAAGCTTCTCCCAATTGATTATGTAATTAACACGTTATGACTGAAATGTTGTAATACTGGATAATTTAAAATAGTGACATGCAAACTGAGAATGCAACATTAATATACTGATATTAATGCATTCGAAAACTGAGGCATGTTAATATATAACTGAATTTACAAACCTAGAATGTGTAATTCATGAACTAAACTAACTACAAAGCTAGCGTTATGAGTTTATGCATGAATCTGAGCAAAAACAATACTTCAACATGATAATATGATTTGGATCATTCTAACAGCTTAAAATCCAAAACTTCTAACATTCAAGAAACCCTAGGTCTAGATAATGGTAAGGGAATCAAGAATTTGACTCAAATCTAGGGACCTAATGGGTAAAAGGAACCCACTAGTGGAATCCCACATGCCTGGTGACGAATTCCATGGAGAAATATTTTGATATCGGCGCTGGAACTTATGGAGACTCGCTGCGTTCTTGAACTAGGGTTTCTCGACCTCTTTTTCCTCTTACGCTATAATTTTTCTAAGTTTTGATGATTGATATGACTTAGGTAAGTTCTAGTTATGTTTCAAGGCTAAATTGAACAAAACCATGTAGTATAAGGGTTGGACGACGTAGTTTAGGTTACCAACGCATAGGGGAAATGACCGAAATAACCTCGCCTAAAAATCTGGTGGGGTTGACCATGGACACTTTCACGGACCGTGGGACCAGACGTGGTCCTTTGCCAGTAACTACTGGTTTCTGGGGTCCCTGTCCACTAGCCCTACCACGGCTCGTGTGGAGGACCACGGACCACGAAGGTCCCCGTGGCCCTCACTTGGGCTGAGGTCTGGTGGCTTAGGTCTGGGGTCTACTGGTTGGCTTCCCAAGGGCCACCACAGACCGTCATCAGTACCACACCCCGTGAAGGGTCCCGTGGTATGATGATGGAGCTTTGTGGGGTACTGCCTAACCTCTACGAGCACCACGATAACTCATGAGGTGGTCCACGACCCATGAAGTGCCTCGTGGTCCACCTCTACTGGGGAGGGGCTGAACAACTGAAGTCCCCGGGCAGGTCAACGGACAGTGGACCCTATCACAGTTCGTGAACCCTGCCGTGGAGCACTGGTTCATGTGTTTTCCTGCAATTTTTTTCTAGGTTTGGTTTTCGAGGTGTTACAATATCTCCCCTTGGAAACATTCGTCCTCAAATGAAGACTAAACTAGTTAAATGGAGGGTAAGAGCTGCAAACCCTACCACTAAGTACTTGAAACAAATTTCTGACTGAACTAAGTTCCAAGAACATGAAAATACATTGAAAATGCAATTACAAATAGAAGGAACATGATACTCAGATTGAATTTATGCATTAATGTGTAAAGACCCGGGAGTACCCCTGTCACGACCCGGGAGCACCCCCTAGTCGTAACCGGCGTACTCGACCTCGAAGAGGTCTAATACAAGCCTCTTAGCATTCATTCATCGCATAGACACTAAAACCATAAGGAATTTAAAACTTTCTTTAC
>JAJOOD010033839.1:0-26899 GCA_029582525.1 Solanum tacnaense | reverse complement strand
CCCCCCCCCCCCCCCCCCCCCCCCCCCCCCCCCCCCCCGCTCAATGATCACATACATACAAATATATTCCTCCATTTACTTTTGTTGGTCTACTATTTATATTCACTTATTTAATTAATAAAATATAAGAGATAATTATTTTTAAGTATTATTATTCATTTCCCTAATGATTAAGATGACTTGTGATAATAAAGGGTGATATAGTTGTAAAATAAATATTTTATTAGTATTTTTCTTTTAATTCATATGACGCCATTTAATTGATATAAAGTTTAAGAATAAAGAAACTCTCATTTATTAGGCTTACTTAAATTGATATACCAACATGAAATGTAATACGATTTTTCATATAGTGAATTTAGTGTTAGCCAAAAAATATATACAGGCACTGTTTAACCTCCTCATATGTATCTTGTTCTTCTGATTTTTTTTAATTAATGATAAATTCCCGATCAACATGTTTAATTTCTTAACTAATTTATCATAAAAATACCAAATGTCTGGATCCTAAGCTGCCACTTGGCATAATCCTAGGCTAGACATTCTTCCTTTGAATTATATATTAGAATATGATATATAGATGTTATTCTTTTTAAAGTTTTGAAGGCTAGACAAATAATAATTTCTTTTACTATTAATCTTTGAATCACCAAACTTTTTTAAAAAACATGACATATTCTGTACTATTTCTCAAACTGGAATAAACTAACCACTTTGAAGCTTCACACTATTTTCAACACCATAATCATTCAACTTTTATAACATTAGATAGCTTTTAAATATCTTTACTTTTGTCTTCAATTATTTAAGAGAGTCAATCATACAAAGTGAATACATGAAGTAACATGACGTTGAATCATTTTTTTGCCTCGCCTAATGATATTATCCCAAAAAAAATAAAGTAGAATTAGGCAAAGGATCTAAAGATTTATGACCTGATCGATGACCGATCCATCTTTAGTTTGATCCCTAGATCCTTATTATCTATTTATTTAAGGGATAATTTCAGAGTCCTCCCCTCATGTTTCTCTCAATCAGATTGACCTCCCTCGAGGTTTGCAATATTACGCATACCTTCCTTTTTGTGATTTTTTTTTTTGTAACAGATCGTTTTTTCCATTAATGTAATAAATATAATTTGACAACTTTGCCCTTTTCTAATACTCTATTAAACTCCTTTAATTTAATTAATTTTTTATATCAAAATATTATATTTGATAAATTCTTATTTTTTTTTAAAATGTTTGGCTCAAAAAATTCTTCTCTGCAAACAGGTCCCAAGTTCTCTTCCTCTTCGATCTTTTTCTTTGCACGAGTAATTGGCCATCCTTATTTTCTCCTCTGTATACATTGCAACACATAAAGTCCCTCACGGTATAATTAGTTTTGGAGAAAAAGTACTGCAACCTTTATCCTAGAGGGTACGCGTAGGGCTGCGTATTAGTTAGTTTGATTTGAAGTTTATCGGTTTGATTTATCAATTACTATTTGTATATATGCTAAAGCGTTATAGAACCATAAAGACATTGTCTTATATGTTATTGGTTTATCGATTATTGATCATTATCAATTTGGTTATCAGTTTAACCGTTAAGATTTGACACAAAATATAATCTTTGAAAATTACTTAAAACAATATGACAAACCAAATAAACCATGCACATGATTTAGAAAATTGCATCTTGATCTAAAACAAACATTGTCACATTGTTGAATAGTCGAGAGTTTGAGACAACCATCAATAAAAGTATGAAACTAAACTCTAAGTCAAGGACTATATATATCAAATGGTATAAATGTATTTGAGTTCAATCTCAACTTATTCAGTACTTTACCCATTTAAAGAGAATCGTCGATTGAGGCCAATTTAATCTCCAATTTCAACCCGTTTTAAGACTCTTTACTTGCATTGATGTAACGAATGTTCCTATATTGAAGGTATGAATTACTATCTACTTTATATCTTTTAAGATTTATCTATCTATTTGTAACTAATCTTTTTACATTTTTTTGAATTGAAATTAAAATTCTTGTTATAAAATTTAAATAACAATATATTAAAATTATTGATATTAAACAGGTCAAATTGGGTGGGTCAAGACCCAACCCATTTTTAAGTCCATTTGAACCCAACCCATTTAAGCCCAAAGTAAAGTTGGCTGGGTTACAATCCAACGCAATTTCTATTTCAATCCATTTTTAAATCTCCAATTTCAACTTAATCCGCCCATTTGACACCTCTACTCCTAGCCAACCGTCAACAACAAATCTGACGGAACCTAGACAATGGACCAAATAACTCGAACAAAATATTTAACTCGGTTTCAAATGGGTGTCGGTCGCTTTGTTCTGACACCATGAGAATAAGAAAATAACTCCACTATGAAAATTGAAAAGGAATGATGGTATTTATAAAGAGACTTCTTTAACTGCGGTTTCATAAACGAGGAAGTCGGGAGTCATGATATATTTTGATTTTTGATAACTTTCCAATTTTAAAATAAAACAGTTTTAAATTTGAAAAGGAGTAGCTAATTATGCACGTTGAGAAGAAACTGCAATATATTTAATTATTATTGAACTTAAATTCGGAAAGCAGTAGCTAATTATACACGGTAGGGAGAAACTGTAGAAATAAATTTAGGGGTTGAATTCAAATTATCTTAATTTTCATATATTAATAATTTGCATGAATAGTAACAATCTGAGTTTTTTCCGCCGCTCTTTTTAAAAAAAAACTTTTTTCTATATTTCTCGTAAAACAATTTTAAAATAAAGATTTTAATTTTAGTGATTAAAACTTATATTGTGGTGCTGATAGGTGTCCTTTTTTATCTCTTTTATTATTAAAAATTCTCTAGTATACATTTCCGTGCGTTGTGCGAATATTTTAAAATGTTATCATTTTTTAAATTATAAATAAAACCTAATATGATTTATCATGCATTTAGTAATGTATATTTTAAAAACAATGATACGAATAATTTAACTTATTTATTTGAGCACATTAAATTAATATTATTAAATATACAACTTATTATTTTTTTATAATATTACCAATACGGTATTTTCTATAGCAATTAATCAAAGTGCTTTTAGTTTTATGGCTTATAATGTTCAAATATTAATAACGATAATAGTAATTTTTTTATTATTTTTACTTGACAAAAAAATTTATTTCATATGTGTATACTTTTTTCTCCTACTATTTCTTTTATTCTATTTAAATGAAATATTTTTTATTTCCTAGATAGAAAACTTGAATTCTAGATTTTCACATTAAATTATTAATAGCATAAGACTAAAGGATATTTATACATTTTTACATATGTTTTATTCAAAATCAATAGATTCAAAAATATCTTTTACTTATTAAAATTCAACTAAAATTATATAATTAAAATGAATTAATATAGCTTGAGTAATAAATAATTTGACATTAAATACAAACATGAACATAAAATTAATATATGCACTTTGTATTTATCATTGTAATTAGTTAAAATTATGAAGCAATACATTTATTTTATTTTTTAATAATTAGATAGAATGTGCCCGTGAGACCACGTATATATATACTTTTTACAGCTATTTATCACATGAAATGATTAATATCATAAGATAAATGGATATTTTGTACATTTTACACATGTTTTATTCAAAATCGAAATATTGAAAAATATTATTTACTTTATTAAAATTCAACTAAAATTATAATTAAAAATGAATTCAAATAGAGTGAGTAATAAATAATGTAACATTAAAAACAAACCTGAACATAAAATAAATATATGCATTTTGTATTTATCATAGTAATTAATTAAATACAAATAGTGGAGCAATTGTTTTATTTTATTTCATCAATAATTAGATAGAATGTGTTTGTGAGCCCATGTATACATACTTTTTGAAAAGGATATCTTGAAGTTTAAAACTCCTACGATCACAATAGAGTGGAAAGTTTTTTACCAAAAAAAAAGTGAAAATGGTAATCATCTTTAAAATTACAAGTGTTAAATTCAAAATTTTAAATCTTTATCTTGAAATATTATTTTTATCCTATACTTTGAGTCCGCTAAGTACACTTTATTTTAAGAAATTTTAATTAAAATTCAAAAGTTATTTATTCAAAATTTATTGGTACTTTTGTTGGTCTACTATTTATAGTCGCTTATATAATTAATAAAATATAAGAGATATTTTTTTAAAGTATTATTATTCATTTCCTAATGAATAAGATGACTTACCAAAATTAAGGGTGATATAGTTCTAAAATATACATTTTATTAGTAGTTTTTTTTTTTTAAAAAAAATTATATGCTACCATTTAATTGATAAAAAGTTTATGAATAAAGAAACTCTCATTTATTAGGCTTACTTAAATTGATTTACCAACATGAAATGTAATGCACAATTTTCATATAGTGAATTTAGTGTTAATCAAAAAATATATATGCACTGCTTAACCTCCTCACATGTATCTTGTTCTTCTAATTTTTTTAATTAATGATAAATATCCGATCAACATGTTTAATTTGTTAACTAATTTGTCATAAAATATACCAAATGTCTTGATCCTAAGCTTCAACTTGGCATAATCCTAGGTTAGACTTTCTTCCTTTTAATTGTATATAGAATATAAAATATAGATATATAGATGCTATTCTTTTAAAAGTTTTGAAGGCTCTATATAATATACTTTTTTTTACTATTAATCTTTGATTCACAAAACTTTAAAAAAAAAAAAAAAGAAGACATATTTTGTACTATTTCTCAAATTGGAATACACTAACCACTTTGAAGCTTCACACCATTTTCAACACCATAATCATTCAACTTTTTTACATTAGATTACATTTAAATATCTTTGATTTTGTCTTCAAGCATTTAATAAAGTCAATAATACAATGTGAATACAGAAAGTAAAATGACGTTGAATCATTTTTTTGCCTTGCCTAATGCTATTATCCCAAACAATTAAAGTTGAATTGGGCTAAGTATCTAAACATTTATGACTTGATCGAGGAACGATCCAACTTTAGTGTGATCTCTAGATCCTTATTCTTGATTTATTTAATTCTTATTGACTCATTTATATAAGTACTGCATGTTAATATCTTACATAGACCTTTTTGTATTAATTTTAGTTTTTTATGAGTATTTCATTAATAATATAATGTTTTAAATAGTTCAAAATAGTCGTAGGAATAAAACAATTTATTTTGACTCAGAAGATATGTGCTTAGTGTAACACTCCAAAAAATTTTAAGCTAAGGCTTGAAGCATGCTTTATTTGCGTCTAAGGTCGTATCAGGTGATTCTTTAATTGTTCTAGGTGTTAAGGTCAATTCTTTAGTGTGGAAATGAATTTGGATATGACTTAAGGTCACAAGAATCCCATAGCACAAAGTTGAGTTGAAAGCTTCCTTACCGATTAAGTTTTGTTATAAGATTCCACTTAGATCAACTTAAAACAATCATTTCTCTCTGCACATAATGAATTAAGTTGTCGATGACCTATCAAATTGAAGGTCTATGAGACCTCTTTCCAGTGCCACCAAGTTTTCCTCATTTCGAGTTTGGAGTAAAAGCTTATGACTATTTTACTACAAACTACCACGACAAAGCTGGCTGAGTCATGAACTGCGAATCCCTTGAACCACGACGCGTACTGTCAACTCGTATTAAAACATCAGAGATTCAAATTTTGTGGTCCAATTCCTATGGACTCATCTACGAGTCACATAAACTTTTACGGGCCATAGTTTGGACCCTTAGAATGAACTTCTAAGCATTAAAATTCAATATGAATTCTACAAATAGGATCTACAGTATGTAGAAACTTCTATAGGTCATAGTTTGGACACGTAGAATGAAATTCCGAGCCTTAAAATCCAATATAAACTGCATGGATGGTATCTACGGTCAATATATTAAACCACGAACCATAGATGGCCCCATAAAAGGTTTTCGACAACTTTTTAAGAGGGGTAGATCAGTCTTGTTCTACCCCTTCTAACCCTAAACTCTGACGTTTTTACACCTAAGTAATGTTCTAAAAAAAATTAATCAATACTATTACTCTCATTAATGCTTCCAAATTTTAGAACAATGACCCAGGAGGTGAAAGATAGGGTTTTCAAGAGTTCTTCCAGTTTTGTCAAGAAATTTGTTCTTCCATGTCTGTAAGTCTACTCATAGTGATTGACTAAGTTAATCATCATGCCCTACATCTAAATTTAGTCATTAAAAGATTAAGTTTAGTGTTATTGTAACGATCCAAACCGTCGTTATTTAGGCAGAGAAAAAACTTCAAGAAAATACTAGGCCACTGTCCCGCCAGGGCGGGCCAGATGCCGCTAGGGCGGCGGTGCCACGGCGGGGTAAGTAGCAGCCAGAGCGGGATAGGCGAGGCATGATGTAACAACGTGAAGTCTTATTTTCTCCTTCTTCCAAAAACACCTAAAATAGGCGAGGATTACCCTAGAAACCCTCCAAAAGCTGCTTCAAGCTTGGGAAGAAAGGAGAAGGAGAGTTCTAGTGTAAGAAGGTCGATGGATTGCAGATTTCCAATCAAGATCACCGTCTCGTCGTCCAGAAAGACCAATAATTGATCTACAATCCCATGCAACTCCTTGGCGCCCAGGTAGGCTAGGTTTATTTAATTGAGTAGTTTCTAACCTGTTATTCACTGCGTAGTATGTTGAAATTGACAGTAGAATGTATGCGTAGGCTTTTTGTGCACCGAGAAAGGATTGGTTAGGCGTGTATTCGTAAGTGTAACATTATTCGTATGCCGTAGGTGTAACGACCTATTTCTGTCGTTATAGAAAAGCCAATGGGGAAAGAATTGGGGCTAGAAAACTTTTTCGTAGTAACTTGAGATTTCCTAGCCTAGTCCAGATTTGGACGAAATCGGAGTCAATGAGGTCTAGGGATATCTGATAACAAATGAGAGATCTATTAATGAATTTGATTACATGACTGGATAGTTAAGATGTTAAGGATCCCGTACGACTTTACGGAATTGAATTTGGTTGAGTAGAATTCCCGAAACTGATCTTAGTGTGAACAGGTATTTTCTGAGTGTCATGGGATCATGGTGTGTTGTGAAATGGAGATTTGGAATTCTTTATTTAGCATTTTGTTTCGTCCAAGCCGCTACGGTGGGGATTTCTGCCGCTCTGGCGGGGACACTGCAGAGGGGTGAGGGCCGCTGTGGCGGGTTCGACGCGACTTAAGGTCGTAAATAAACCCCTAAGCGACCTTATTATGCAATTTTCGACTTTGAGAGCTAGGAGACGACCCCCGACGAGTTCTTGACCATTTTCCACCATTCTTGAGGCTAAATGTAAGCTTTTCACTCCCCGAATCCATTTTTTTGATCCGTAGAACGTAATAGAATGGGTAATTATCGATGGGGAGGGTTTTGATATCGATTATATGGTGGAAACAACCCTATTTTGAATACTTGGGATCATTGGTTTGATCTAGGGTTCATAGAATTGTTAGTATTTTGGGTAATTAGTGATTGTTAGTTGATTCCCGTGTTATTATGATTGTTTGTAGACCAAGAACAAGCGAAACAAATCTGTAAAGGGAAGGATCAAGTTTCTTAAGGTTTCAAGCTTGTTTCGAGGTAGGTGATGGTTGTGATTTCCTGTTGGTGTGATATATATTTGTAATTGCTCATTATAATGCATGTATGTATGTGAATGTTGCTTTATTTATCACCCTAATCGTAATTAAGGATAATTGAATAATTGTATGCCATGAATCACTTGTTGTTGGATGATTGTGATTGTGGTTTGTTGATTGGATCGGTTGCCATGTTCCGACATAAACACTGGATCGGTTGCCACGTTTCGTCATAAACATGGGATCGGTTGCCATGTTCCGGCTTAAACATGGGATCGGTTGCCACGTTTCGGCATAAACATAGGATCGGCTGCCACGTTCCGGCACACTAACTTGGATCGGTTGCCACGTTCCGGCATAAATATGGGATCAGTTGCCACGTTTCGACATAACTATGGGATCAGTTTCCACGTTCTGGCATAAACATTGGATCGATTGCCACGTTTTGACATAAACATTAGATCGGATACCACGTACCGGTATGCTAATCGTTTGGGTGTGGGTTCCATGAGGGGACCATTGAAATGTGTAGGTGCCAATCACGACGGTTCTAGGTCATGACAAAGTTGGTATCAAAGCCCTAGGTTTGTTGATCTCATTGTACCAAAACGAGTCTAGTAGAGTCTTGCGGAGCGATACGATGACGTCCATACTTTTCTTCGAGAGGCTATAGGACTTTAGGAAAACTCACTTATTTCTACTCCTTCGTGCTATGACTTGAATCCAATTGGTATCTAGGTGATACAAATTGGTATCTTTCCTCCTTCACACTATGGTCAGAACTAGAACAACAAAAGTGGTAGCACCATCGCTAGCAAGAGAGGATGTGTATAGACTATCGACAATTGAAAAGGGTCACCATTCAGAACAATTGTCCTTTACCTCAGATAGATGATCTTTTTGAATAATTGTAAGGTGCATCGGTTTTCTCAAATATTGATTTAAGGTATGGTTACCATCAGTCAAAAGATTGAGGCGGTTAAGAATTGGGTTCGACCAAGTTCTATGATTGAAATTAGTAGTTTTGTGGGGCTCGCTAGCTACTATTGTCACTTGTGGTATGAGTTTAGTCCAATTGGTATCTCAACGAAGTGAACTAGACATCATGGTCACGAGTGAGGGACCACAAGCAAAGCAAATTGGAAACTGAGAAGGTTCCAATTGGTATCTGGACCTAGAGGTGGTGTGAATGCATGGATGATCAGGAATGGTCATCCATGGAGCGAAATAATTAATTAAGAATTTGGACTTATCTGTAAATTGTATCTTGGAAACTTTGAATGTGTGCTTCTGGTTGTCTCAATTAACGACGAATGTGAAGTTGTAATTGCTTATATGTGATGAGGTGATTATATGCACAATAAACGTGTGTCTGAACTTTGATATGTATAATATGTTGGCCTGGTCGTTGAAGTTATGCAAGTTGTAAATACTTGAGTATCGTGAAACTCGTTGTGAAAGGAAAACCTTGACTAAGGATCGTGTGAGTGTCTGGGTGTATCCTGGGGATGTGTGGGTTGTGGTGCTGAATTAACAAGAATGAATTGGTTCGTGTATCGTGGGATTGACTGGGGGTAGACAATGATTATCCTAGTTATGAGGATTACTCTAAAATTGCTAAGTAAAGGTGGGAACCTTTGTGGAATTTAAAAAAGAAAAGAACCCCATAAAAATTATTGGCAGGGGTTCTGTTTCCGTTTTGGCCATTGGGCCGGGACTTTTCCCACCAAGGCGAGGCCGCTAGTGAGGGATTCCTCCTGCCAGAGCGGGACAGGGCGAGACAGAATCTCAGCCCTATCTCCCCTGTTTTCCTAGTAATAATTATGGACCCCGAATCGTACCCAAACTAACCACCGCGATCTAATTCAGTGTTCAGCAATCGAATATAAGTTATAAGATGTCTTAAAATTATGGAGAACTTGGGCATATGAGGAGGAAATCAGCGAGGCCGGGGAAATGGTAATGCAGGTAGAAGAGTAGTGCAGCTAGACAATGAGGTTGCCCGTCAAGAGGCTCAGTTTTAGGTTTTTTCAGGTAAGACCAAGTTTGAGGATGTGATGCAGTGGTCACAAGAGCTACTTTTGTCTGTGCCCGGATGACTATTGTTTTGTTTGATTCGGGTTCTACTTATGTGTATGTGTCAGTTCAATTGTCTTAGGATTTGATGTGTTTTGTGATATATTTGATGCCCCCATCCATGTTTCTATCCAGTTGAATAGTCAGTCATAGTCACCCATGTATATAGTGTTTTCCTGTTGTGTTTATGGATTTTCGGAGTTGGGTTGATTTGGTTATGCTGGATATGACTGATTTGATATAATCTTAGGAATGACTTGGTTGTCCCCCTATTATATTGGGCTTAATTTTAATACTAAGTCGGTAACTCTAGAGATCCCGGGTAGGGAAAGGTTAGAGTGGGAAGGGGGTACAAGCCTAAGTCAGCTAAGGTCATATCTTTTGTGCGGGGTAGGAAACTGGTAGGGCAGGATTGTTTGACGTAATTGGCTCATATTCGGGATGTTGAGGTCGAATCCCCCTCTATTAAGTCTATTCCTGTGGTGTCAGAATTGAGAGAGCTTAAAGCTCAAATCCAAGGGCTTCTTGATAAAGGTTTCATCCGTCCTAGTGCTTCCCCGTGGGGTGCTCCTGTCTTGTTTGTTAAGAAGAAGGAGGGTAGTATGAAGACTGGTGATTTCTATCTTAAGACATAAATGAGTGGATTGATACCGGAATGACAAGCTTATGGATAAGGAAGGTCTCAATAAGTATACTTGGGTGAAGGAAATTGAAGTATTTTAGTAAGAGAGTGCGTATAAATTGGGTTAGTCCTCTGAATTTGATGAGTATACCTGAGTTTGAGGTGTAGTGTTGATGAAAGGTTGGTTTCGTAGTGATAGTCAAGGCTGACTTAGCGTAATGGTAATAAGAGTTCGTGATGGATTGTGACGGGATGCAACTATATAATAAAATTGTTGTTTAAGCAAATTTTGTATAGTAATAACGACTTGCGAGTATCTAAGGTTGTGGTTTACTAATATTTGGTGAGTAACATGGTCGTATGGAATGTTTTAAGAGATTGTGGGACACCATTCGAATAGAAATTAAAGAGCTAGAGTCATAATGAAGAAAAATAGTGGGATGTATTACAACCTTTAGAGAGAGGCGAGAGTAAGAATAGTTTATTTTATTGCAAAAGACTTGAGAAAGGATTGTGAAGACATTAGCTTGAACGTGATGATAAGTGCTTTGTTTTTGTTTTGAGTTTAGTAACGAGTACGATTGAATTTTAGCGAAGGATATTGTAAGATCGATGGAGATGCGATCAATGATAAGTGAAGATCTATGAATTCATAAGAATCTTCAAGGTACAAGCTAGTGTTGATAGAGAAAGAGACTGTGTTATACGGTGGAAATTACAATTCCAATTTTTTATTGTAAGTCTACATTCGTGATGATGTATTGATAAGGTGAGAAATGATCAATTATATCCGGTATTGAGCATTTGAAAGGGCTTACACCTAGGTTGGGTCATAAAGTTAGTGTTGTTGATTGTTAAGTACCTAAGAAAGGTTTTCCTTTAAAAGTGTTGGTTTATAATAAGGTAAATGGTCGGAGTGCTTATGATGGTTCTTAGTATTATGAGTATGATTCACTAGCTATGCTTTTGTGTGTTTTTACTTTTGTGGGTGGATCCCTAGTGGTGGATCGGGGGTACCAAATCTTGCGATGTTCTCTTGGTTGAGTGGGAAGATTTGGAAGATTTGGTTATTTCGAATGACATAATTGGTGTTATCTTGGAGTTGTTAAAGTATTTTAGTGGCTCGACATGTACCACTTGCTTATGAGAGTTCATAGAAGAGCTACCATGTGTATTATGGTTGTCTGACAATCTAATATTTCATGTTGTCGTCGAGGTCATGTATCGATTATGTGTGGTTGAATGTGGGGATCATTGATTCCAATTCTACTGTTCTTAACAGGTAATCAACAATTACTAAATCTAGCATTTTTATAGTGTTGTTGGGTGATTTGTATGTTTGGACATATTCTCCCTCGAAGAGTATCTGATGTCTAAAGATTGAAATTTATGTAACTTAAGCTCATGGGAACTTATGTTGTGGGATGGAGATGTGGTTAAAAACTATGATTGTTTGAATATCTCGCATTTTTTATAGTGTTGTTGGAGGGTTTGTATGCTTGGACATATCCCTCGATGAGTATCTGATTTCTAAAGACCAAAATTTTTATAGCTTAAACTCATGGGAAATTTGGTTGTGAAATGGAGATGTTGATAAGAACTATGATTGTTTGAGTATTATGATTTTGTGTTGGTTGGTTCAAGTTCCCCTCTAATTGTGGCGAGTTTTGATTTAGGATTTTATCATGGTTATGTGAGAAAGGGTTCATCCTGATGTTTGTGTCAAAGTCCTTGATAACATGTTGCAGACATGTGTATGATCAACTTTGGTGGTTGTTGGGAGTGACTTTGTTGTTGGTTAAGTGTACATAGAACAATAATTATCACTCGAGCATTGTGATGACTTCATTGAGGCATTGTATGGAGGGATGTGTAGGTATTCAATTGGTTGGTTTGGGGACGGAGATTATATCATAAAGTGAGACTCAGTTTTGCTAAACAAGACATTCAATATGTATAATAACCGGTTGAAATTCGTGATCGCGATGTCCGAAAGCTAAGAACATGCGAGATAAGTATTCCCAGTTGTTCATCGATTCCGCTTCTACTTAAACCTTACTTTAGCCAGTCTTTCCTAGTTGATCAGTCGGGGACGAGTGATGGGACAAAAGAGGGATAGTCCCGCTGGTTCACATGGAGATTTTCAGGGTGGATTCAATTAGGCTACCTAGACCTCCACCACAATAGATCCAGGGTAGTAGATTTGATCGTCAGGGATTGTCAGGCCCAGGTGAGGGTTCACGAGCATTAGGCTCTCAGCAGCAGAGGGGTTCAGGCCATGCTAGGAAAGCACCGTTGCATTGTGCTACTTAGGGTATGATGCATTTTGGGAGGTGCAGGCAGGGTTCCACATGTTGTTATTCTTGTGGACAGAAAGGGCATAGGTGAGGAACTGCCCGACCATAGGTCAGGGTGGTATAGGTCAGTCGACAGGGTCAGTAGTAGGTAACTCCTCATCAGCACACTCTACAGGACGTGGACCTCAGACTTCAGCAGGTAGAGGTAACTCCTCATCAGCACACTCTACTTCTGGTAGTGGCTAGAACTGTACATATTCACTAGTCGGCCTACACGACTCAGAGTCATCACCAGATGTTGTGACATGTGCATTGATTGTTTGCTCTCATTGTGCTTATGCTTTGATAGATTCTGGATTTACTCTGTCTTATGTTACTCCATTTATTGTGGGAAAGTTATGTATAGTAGCAGAGTCATTAGATCAACCCTTTATTGTATCTATACCACTTGGTGAGTCTATTATTGTCAGGAGAGTCTATCGAGGTTGCATGGTAGAAATTATCAACCGTCAGACCTTTGTAGACCTGGTAGAGTTAAAGATGGTCGATTTTGACGTCATTATGGGTATGGACTGGTTAGCGTCTTGTTATGCTAATGTTGAGTGCCGTACAAAGATTGTTAGATTCTACTTTCCAGGAGAGGCAGTTCTGGAATGGAAAGGCGATACAACAATGCTAAAAGGTAGGTTTATTTCCTATTTTAAGGCGAAGAAGATGATTACTAAGGGTTGCATTTATCATCTTGTTCGCGTTCATGATATAGATGTAAAACCACCGACTCTTTAGTCTATTCCGATAGTTAATGAGTTTCTATATGTATTTCTAGATGAGCTCCCTGGTATCCCTCCAGAACGGGAAATTTATTTTGCTATTGATATGCTACCAGGTACACAACCCATATCTATCCCTCCTTATAGAATGGCTCTTGTTGAGCTAAAGTAGTTGAAAGATCAGCTGAAAGACTTGTTGGATAAAGGCTTTATCAGGCCTAGTGCTTCACCATGGGGTGCGCCAATGTTATGCGTAAGGAAGAAAGATGGCTCACTAAGAATGTGTATCGATTACCGACAGCTGAATAAGGTGACTATAATGAATAAGTATCCCCTTATGAGGATCGATGACTTGTTTGATCAGTTACAAGGTGTTGAGTTCTTTTCAACGATTGATTTAAGATCAGGGTACCACAAGATACAAATTCGGGAGAAAGACGTTCAAAAAACACCTTTAAAACCAGATATGGACACTTTGAGTTCTTGGTAATGTCTTTTGGATTAACTAATGCCCCAGCAGTGTTCATTGACATGATGAATAGTATATTCAAGCCGTATCTAGACTTGTTTGTGATTGTATTTATTGATGATATTTTGGTGTATTCATGTTCAAAACCTGATCATGCAAATCATTTGCGAGCAGTCCTTCAGGTTCTTCGAGACCGAGAACTTTATGCAATATTTTCTAAGTGTGAATTTTGGTTGGACTCTGTAGCTTTCTTAGACCATTGAGGTCGTAAAGACTTGGCCCAGACCCATGAATCCGACAGAGGTTCGTCATTTGTTAGGGTTAGCTGGGTGTTACATAAGGTTTGTAGAGGGGGTTCTTCACTTTCAACACCATTAACAAAGCTGACTCACAAAGTAGCTAAGTTTCAGTGGACTGAGGCTTGTGAGCATAGTTTCCAGGAGCTGAAGGACAGGTTGACATCAACACTAGTTCTAGCATTATTTGAGGATTCAGAAGGCTATGCGGTGTACTGTGATGCTTCTGGTATTTGGTTGGGATGTGTTTTTAATGCAACATGGTAAGGTTA
This sequence comes from Solanum tacnaense, assembly GCA_029582525.1. NCBI lineage: Eukaryota > Viridiplantae > Streptophyta > Magnoliopsida > Solanales > Solanaceae > Solanum > Solanum tacnaense. The sequence continues at coordinate 12,459 of JAJOOD010033839.1, read as the reverse complement.
TCGCATATGCTTCAAGGCAACTGAGAAAGCATGAGAAGAACTATCCGACCCATAATTTAGAGTTGGTTGTAGTTGTGCATGCGTTAAAGATCTGGAGAAACTATTTATATGGTGTTCATGTTGACATCTTTACAGATCATAAAATCCTTCAACATATCTTTAGACAGAATGATTTAAATCTGTGATAGCGTCGATGTCTTGAGTTACTGAAAGACTACAATATGGATATTTTAAATCATCCAAGAAAGGCTAATGTGGTAGCCGATGCCCTCAGTCGAAGATCTATGGGTAGTTTATCCTATTTAGGTGTTGAGAACCGTGAGCTAGTGCGAGAGCTTCATTGTTAGCTAGCTTGGGAGTTAGATTGTTGGAGGCAGACGATAGAGGGGCCACAATTGAGGACACAATCGTATCATCTGTAGTTGTAGAAGTAAAATCACGGCAACAAGAGGATCCTATCTTAGAGCAGCTCAGAGCCAAGGCTCGAGATCAACAATCTTTAGCATTTGATATAGCAGGAGATAGAGTCCTCAAATATAGCGGTCGATTGTGTGCTTCGAATGTTGCAGGTCTTCAACATCGGATTATGGAAGAGATACATTATTCTCGTTATTCTATTCACCCTGGTTCGACGAAGATGTACCATGATATTAAGGAGATCTATTTGTGGCACAGGATGAAGAAGGACGTTTTCTAAGTTTGTGGCACAGTGTTCCAACTGCCAACAGGTGAAGGTTGAGAACCAAAAGCCTGCTGGGCTAGTTCAGGAGATAGCCATTCCTTTGTGGAAGTGGAAAGCAATTAATATGGATTTTATTACAGGGTTACCTCGATCGCGTCGCATGTTTGACTCTATTTGGGTAATTGTTGATAGATTAACAAAATCAGCCCCCTTCTTAACAGTCATGGCTACTTTTACGGCTAAACAATATGCAGGGCTCTTTATTAGAGAGATTGTTAGGCTACACGGTGTCCCAGTATCTATTATTTCTGATAGAGGAGCACAATTTATTGCCAACTTCTGGAAGTCCTTCAAAAAAGGACTGGGGACACATGTCAGTCTTAGTACAACCTTTCACCCTCAGACAGATGGCCAGGCTGACTGCACAATTTTGACACTTGAGGATATGTTACAGGCGTGCACGCTAGACTTCAAGGGAAGTTGGGATGACCACTTGCTTCTTATTGAGTTTGCATACAATAATAGTTACCATTCCAGCATCGGGATGGCACCTTATGAGGCTTTGTATGGGGGGAAATGAAGATCCCCCATTGGATGGTTCGAGGTAGGTGAGTCAAGGTTGATTAGACATACTTAATACATCAGATAGTGGAGCAGGTTCAGCTCATTCGGGAGAGGTTGCTAATAGCTCAAAGCTGACATAAATCATACTCAGATGTGCGACGAAGGGACTTAGAGTTTTGTGTCGATGGGTATTCTTAAAAGTCTCGCCTATGAAGGGTGTTATGAGATTTGGCAAAAAAGGCAAGCTTAGTCCAAGATTCATTGGTCCATACCGGATCCTTCAGAGGGTAGGACGAGTGACTTATGACTTACAATTGCCTTCAGGGCTAGAATCTGTTCATCCAGTTTTCCATGTATCGATGCTACGGAAGCGTGTAGGAGACCCTTCCCGGGTTGTCCCAGTTGAAGATGTTCAGATCACAGAGGAGTCGCCCTACGAGGAAACTCTAGTTGCCATATTAGATCAACAGGTCTGTAAATTGTGGACCAAAGAGGTGGCTTCAGTTAAAGTATTGTGGAGAAATAAGAATAAAGAAAAGGTTACCCGGGAAGCTGAGGATGTCATGAGGTCCAAATATCCTCACTTGTTACATACCCCATGGTGATGGCATATCAATTTATTTTAATGCAGTAAGGTAAGATACCTATCTGATTTTTTTTATATTGTTGCTTATTATTATTATTGTTGTTGTTGTATATTTGCTCGCACTGTTATTGCGGAGCTATAGTGCTTAGCTATTTATGTCATCCTGTGAGATGCCTAGGTTAGAATTTCTGTGTTTCAGGTTCCTGGATAGTCACATTTACAAAGGATACTCTGCCTAAATTTTGGCAACTCCTAATAACTTAACAGTGTGCTTAGATTTTTTATTCGAGGACGAATGTTTCTATGGGGGGAAGGATGTAACACCCCGACATTTCAAAATGTTTAAATTAACTCGTATCTTCGTGGAAAGACAAGGAGGGTGGGTAATAAATTAAGAATGATGTGGTATGTCATATTTTAAGTGTTCAAGGGTTGTATCTCAAGTTTTGAAGTTAGGTAAGTGGCAAAATAAAAGTTGGCGAAAGTTATCGTAAGTTCCTTTTAAAGGATTTCTCTGAACTTTGGGTCAAATGTATCAGAGGTTTTCTCCCAATCTATAAATATTATGGGGCACACAACCTATGGAATTGAAGGTGTACAAATCTAGTTTCCAACGCATCAAACCGTTAGTTTATATGACTTTAAAATAGAGGGATATTCACGTTTTTGTGAGACTGCACCAGCAGGCATGTGAGGTGGGACCCTAGGTCGGTGGAACTTTTTCTATACTATCTTCTTTGACTTTTCTTCATTTTTCTTAGTGAAGAACAAGAAAACTTACAAAATCCACTACTAGGATCAACCAAATTATAGATTTTCTTGACTTAATTCCTTGACAAAAGTTGTTCTACGCATTGAGCTCGTCATTGTGGTATAATTTGTTTTATTGATTTCGTAGCATATCATACTTTGGTGTTGGGACAACAAGGGTTTGGGAATATTTTAAGTTTTTGAGGTATATTACAAACTTAAGATCAAGGTAAGACCCTTCTTTCATCGACTCTAGCTTTGATAAGCCGCAAATAGCAATTTGTGATGGAAATACATATCTTTTATCGAATTATCATGGTATCTTCTATTTTTGTGTGGTTATTATGGTCCTGCCTTGTTGTAGTATCGAGGGGGTTATGAGTAAAAGTCGTTAGTCCCATGAATTCAGTGAAAAAGGTATGTTAAGGCTATTCCCTTCTTACAACATGTTTCCTTAAAGCTTAGGAGCAATGTAATTGGATTGTTATCGTTGTTATTCTTGTAGCCATTATTGTTGATTGTTGGTTGTTAGAGTGGATATAATCCTCTCTTGTCAGGATTCTTATTCAGTTAGCAGTGTCCCTATGTTAGACACGACTTAGAGGCTATTCGTATAGGTTGCTTATAGCTAAATTGTTCGCTTTTAGCCTATTAGATTGTTATTGTTGCCCTTGGGGCTATTGTGGTTAGCTGTCGGAATATGATCTATGCCTAGAAGGGCTATGTTCTACGTATGGGGCTATATCGATGCCTTGAAGGGCTATGAGTTGCCTACAGGGCTATATTGATGCCTAGAAGGGCTATGAGTAGCCTACGAGGCTATATTGATGCCTAAAAGGCTATGTGCTGCCTACGGGGCTATGTTGTTGCCTAAGAGGGCTATGAGTTGTTTATAAGCTATATTGATGCCTAAGAGAGTTATGTGCTGCCTATGGGGCTATATTATTGCCTAAAAGGGCTATGTGACTGCCTATGGGGCTAGGGGACTACCGATAGTGGTATATAGACTGATTTTCACCTACTGGGCTTCTGGGGGCCTAGGTAGGTGGTCTTGTGTGTTATTTGTACTTGCCGAGCTTATGGGGGCTTGGTTAGGTTGCTGTATTATTATTTTTGATATGTTTAGATTTAGGAGCAGGTAAGTACACTTATCTTATCCTTGATTTATTTATCAGATTACTCCCAGTATATTATGATACCTTCTCATGGTCTATTGCCTTTCATACTCGGTATATTATTTCATATTGATGCCCCATTCCCTGGGTGTACAACATTCATACCTGCAAGTTCAGACAGACGATCCAGTAGGCCTCCTCAACAGCAGGTTTGACTTCTATCCGATTGGCTAGCCCCTTTCCTCCGAAGCTGCCAGAATTAGGAGGTTTGTTAGCTTTTGTTGTATATATTTTTATGGGTAGGCTGGGGTCCTGTCCGCCAATCTTTACTACTCTTAGAGGCTTGCAGACTAGTGTGTGGGGTTTATAGCTACATTATGGCCATATTGGCCTAGTTTGTTGGTTTGCTGAAGCTTGTTAGTTGTTTGATGTATTGTCTCGATATATACGTGCTTTCAGTTTTGGTATAGGGATCATGGTGGCCTCGACGGCTGAACCAGGACTTCTGTGCTAGTTAGGTATTTCTTTATATGAACTCTTGGGAGTAGCTTCTTCTTTTATGGATCTATTTATAGTGGCCTTGCCGGCTGAAGCTTAAGTTTAAGGCGAGATATACTTGATTGTTTTCTTGATTGCATGTGGCTGCCATGCGCTAGTAGCAAATAGTTCAACAGGGTCAGCTCGAGCATGAGTTTTGGCATTAGGAGCCAGTTGCTCCCCTTGAATCTGGGGTGTGACACTACGTTTCGGCATGCTAACTTGCATTGGATGAGGTACCACGTTCCGGTACATTAACAATTTGGGTATGGGTCCCATGAGAGGGCCAGTGACTTGTATTATATGTGTAATTGCTGGCAATATTGATGATGTGGAATTGGGCGTGTTCCTGAAATGAATTGTGAAATTGTACGTTATGTTCTTATAGGTGGGGGTCATGATGTTGAGAGTTGATGAGAGATGTCTAGTTGTGTAATAAATAGTTAATGGTAGAGTCCCAATTCGGTTGTACTATGGTAAGGGGGAAATAAGGGTCTCGATGATATATTTGTTGTTAGAATGAGGTCATGGGTATTATTTGTTGAGATTAGGGGACGGTAATATAAACGGATAGTAAGTCTCAATAGACGTAAGGTGGGGTCATAAGTTTAGTAGAGATGAGGAAAATTTAAGGGTGTAGTGTGAGTGCTTGGCCGGGTTGGTAGTGATATATCCGGAACTTCCTTAAGTGATTGATTGCTTGGGTGTAATCGTGAACGAAGTAAGCAAGGGGTTTGAGGCAAGTGAACTAGCATGATGTTAATATCCAGCATGGTAAGGGCAGGCAAAATATAAAGGTGGAGGAGCAATTAGTCTTATTGCATGTTTCGACAGTTTATTTCTTTATTATGCGGTGGGTATTCGGGTTGACCAATGATGCCTGCCAGTACGTGTGGTTGTACTGATACTACTCTTGCTATGCCTTTTTGGCATAGTCTGGATGCAGGGTCGGTGATTTTTCATTAGGTGAAGACGAAGAAAATCTCCAGCATCTTCTAGTTTTCCTTCTGCATGGTGGGAGCTGTGTCTTTTCATTATTATGTCTTGCTTGTACTCTTAGTAGCTCTTGTACCTGTTTAGACTAGATCACTGGCGGTGTTAATTACCTTATAAGTCTTAACTGTAAGTCATTTAAACTCTTCTTCTTATAAAAATATTATATGAATTTCCTTTATTTGATAATTTTCTTTTATTTTCCGCATGATTTTAACCATTGGATTATCGAGGGTTTTCCTATCTAGGTGTTAGAGTAGGTGCCCACACGGCCCGGTGGGTTGGGTCGTGACAGTTTTGTCCGTAGTCTGTTGAAAATCCAAATTGAGTTTTGACATATTGAATTCTACAATTTGTTGTTCATGCTTCGTGTCACGTCAACCCAATTGTTTATAAATCTCATATTTATAGAGAATATTATATGAGATTTCTTACACATTGATTTCGTACTTGAGAGGTGAGTCCAGAAGTATAGCTTTTACATGTATGTTTTGAAAGGAGTTTTAGAGAAAGAATAAAATGGTTTCATAAGTACTATTTGAAAGTTGAGAAAGATAAAGAGTATAATTTATTTTTTTAAAGGTACTTTAGTAAAGAGAAGTGAAAGTAACTAACAAAATCTCTCTCAAAGGACTATTGAGCATATTGATATTTATAATTCTAGGAGTAGTATCAAGCAACGAATTGGGTGAGAATCTATTTTTAACTCAAATCCCCATAAAACTATGTAGCCAGCGTAGGATGGGATCAAATCGACTCTCGGGGGACTCCTAACTGCCTCAAAATGGCTTATTGGATTGATCCACAGTTATAAATAGCATCCTATACCCCGACAAATTATAGGGTTTTCATTACAGCGTGGGTGAAATGTTGTATTATCTTAGACTCATAGTGATGGTTGTCGGCTAGATAAACTCCCTATAGAGTAAGGTTTTCTACTTTCATATTGCTTATATTTCATGCCTTATTGTAAAGTACAAATAGTTTTCACTACTTGTTTATAAATTGTTCTAATTGATATGTAACTAGTCATCAATTCAATTATTGTATTACTCAACCATATTACATACTTTTACATTGAATGTACTAATGTCATTCGACCTATACCAAGTATGATAGCAATACATAAGAATTATGAAGTCATGCTAAAAGAACTTTTCGTGATATGCAAAGACCAAGTTAAAACATAAGATAAGAGGGTTAGAAAACATAAATTGTGATCATGGATAATGCAAGTTAAACCATCTTTAAAACACATGTGAGAGACTTTAAAAGTAACCTTGGTTCATTATTTTGGGAAGTAGCCATTAACCGACATAGAACATGTGAGTTATAACATGATATCCAGTGTACTCCTCCCACACCGAAAAAAGAGTATCCTACTTCTCAAGGTAAGGACCATGAACTTCTATCTTACGTGGATAAACTAAATAATGAATATCTAATACCATCATCGTCTATCTAAGACAATCATCCAATTGTGGTACATAATTATTGGATATGGGTAGTCGCTACTTGTCAACTCTTTGTTAAGAATAAATCCCACGGAATAGTTATTAATCTTAACTTGTCTTATAATTATGGGACATGGGTAATCACTGCTTGTATTATCATCCATGAAAAGGCACAATTAAGAAACCAATCCAAGCTAGAAATATCATAGAGTATCTCCTTAGACCACGCATGAGAAAACCGTTCACCATCCATGATTTTTTCATAATAACTTTTAAGGCCCATAGTCATTCACTTCATGCCTAAAATGCCCTACAACTAATGGAAATGGTTTGAATCTGTGATCTATAATAATTGATGGCATATCCCGCTATCATACTTATCAAGACCTAATTTAGGAAAACTCGAAAAGCGTTGAGGGAAAATCTAGATGTCATTTATGTTATGTGGCCACACTTCATAAAACATATAGATACCTTCATCTATAAGCTTACTTGAGTCATAAGCATTACTTTCATAAAACATGTATTTTCAAAAATTTGTAAGTTTCATCATGTTTTCAAAGTCAAAGTATCTTTAACATCATTTACATCAATTTCATAAAGAAAGGGCATGCATATCTTCATAAATTCATGTTTCATGGTTCATAGTAAAAATCATGGATCAAGCATGGGATTATTGGAATTCAACTTAAAAATATGTAATTACTTCAATTCACGAATTAGAAGATATAAAACAATCAATTGGATCACTATTGAAAGGAACCCCTGAAAATGAAATAAAACCCTAATTTGATTGGGAATCTAGCTTTACAAAATTGGAGAATTTAGGAACCCTATGAAGTAAAGAGTTCCATAGGTGGAGAATATAATACCTTGATGCCAAAAGCTTGTAATTAATGAAGGATTCAGAGACTTGATATTGAAACCCTACACTTCTTTTTCATCCTTAGAGAGAAAAATTTAAGAGAAATAATTGAATTGGGTGATTTTTGGGGTAAAACTGTTTATATTGGGCTTGGGGTAGAAGGTAAAACGACATAGTATTGAGTTTAAACAATTGGGAAAAGACTGAAATGACCCTGACCTAAAATTGATGAGATACCTCTCACGAGGGACTTCATGGGTTTTCATGATCACCACGACCCGTCTAGCATGTCGTGAAGATTCCCTACTCGACGGAGCTTCACTAAAGCAGGCATAACTTTTTACTTTGGACTCTAAATTAGGCAAATTTGGTTGTGTTGGAAAGATGACTCAAAGATCTATAATTTGATAGGTCATGGGCCACCTAATTCATTTTACGCTAAAAGATATGATCTTTTCAAGTTGACCTTATGATCTTTTCAAGTTGACCTAAGTTTGATACGTCTCCTTCACGGATGACTTCACAGATCCTTTAGACATATGTGGTCCTTAACAGTTACTTGGGGTGAAACCTTTTCTTATTGGGAGACTTGAAGACCCACTGGACGGACCGTCTAAGTCACAACGGGCCGTTTGGGGCAGGTTGTAGAAATGGTTCATGAGTCCTTTAACGGGTCATTGTCCCCTTCACGGACCGTCTAGGGTGCCGTAAAAGGTCTTTCCCATTTTCTCTTTCTAGCCCTTTTAAAATCCAAGGTGTTACAATATACCTCAACTCCAAGATAAAACATATTCGAAACATCATTTCATAACTCAAATGCACATAATCATGAAGCAATAAATCAAGCTAGATCATGTCTTCAAAAAATCAGTTTTTTCATGAGCATGCATGCATGAGGAAACGTGGGAATGACAAACACAATATTCCTAAAGAGTGAACCATGAGGGTATAATTCCTCAAACTAGACCCGATGATAGAAGGAAAAAGATAGGGATACTAAGACATCACATCACCTCCGGCCTTTCACATACCAAGCCATAGCAAGGAACGTTTCCAAAACCAACATAGTTCTACTCACACCCCAACCATGAAGTACATTATCTCTCCTGTGGGAGCAAACCTCACTAGTCTTTTCAAATCCATCTCCCTCAACCCCATCATAAAACAAAAGTCCTAACAACCATGAAACCATTTATACGAGTAAACACTTAAGAAGTTTCCACATGGATTTCAAGGACTACTCCAAACACAATCACCATACATGGATTCTTACCATAGCAAATGAAATACTCGATATCAAGCAATGCGTAACCTCAAGCTAAAAGACCATAACTTTCAGCATCCGGGGAACCCTCAAGATCTTGTCGAGTCTGAAGAAGATAAAACATATTTTGCTTCGGGGAACTTGAACCGGAACCTCTAAATTGAACTTTCCTACCATCTCTTTATTTAGCCGGAAGTGATGGACGATCCTTTATCTGATGGATACTCTTACCACAACCAAAGAAACCATCTATACCGGCTAAGAATTTACCCTCATGTCTTCTTCCACACTCCCTACACTCGGACACTATTTGCTCACTAGAACACTTACCTTGAGAACGATTTCCTCCACCGGACATTGAATGTGAGAAATCACCATTATCCCTTTTTGCCCTTTTTGAATCCATAGTCATATTCTTAAGATTTTCTTCTTCAATTTGTTGTGCATGAACTATCAAACGGGAGACACCCATCTACTTAACAAGCATAACGGTAACCCTTGGATCGTCAACTGTAGTTGGAGCATATTTGGACAATTGCATGAATTTTAAAGCATACTCCTTCACACTCATATTCTCTTGACGAAGGTTAATAAATTCAAGTATTTTGGCCTCCCTCATCTCATGGGGAAATAACCTATCAAGAAAAGCAACCCTAAATTTCTCCCAATCAAGAGGACCCACATCAACTATCCTCTCTTCCTTTCATTGGTTGAACGAAACTTGAGCAACACCCTTAAGTTGATAAGCGACCAATTCTACCTTTTCCTCTGGCATCACTCCCATGATTATCAACACATTATACACCTCATCAATGAAATCTTAGGGATCCTCCTCGACTTTAGACCCATGAAATTCCAGAGGATTGATTCTAGTAAAGTCTCTCACTGTAGTTTCCATTGTACCAACATTTGGGTTCATGGGAGCCACAACCTCCTTATTTGCTTGAACTGTCATAGCTTGGGCCAATACATGAAATACGGCTCAAAACTCATAATTAGTCACTAGCTCATCCAAAATATAGGTGAAATCATTGTCCAGTACTTAGTCTATAGTTGATCTGTATGGACCGTAGAATGATCTACGATCCGTAGGTCGGGACCGTAGGACGAGTCAACAATTATTTTTAAAGGGCTTTTGGGTCTTTTCCATAATTATTTAAGTCAAAACTATGTCGTTTTACCTTCTACCCTAAGCCATATATAATGTTTTAATCCCCAATTTACCCATTTTCAACTCATTCCCCTAAATTCCCTAAACTTGACCAAATTCACTCTCCAAATTCTCTCAAGGCTAAGGAAAAAGAAGAAGAAGAAGAAGAACTATTGTTCCATAAAGTCTTCAAATCACCATAATTTTGGGCTTAAAGGATGAAGGTATGTGTGTATTCACCCATGGAGTCCTTTCCTCCATGGGGTCCCCATGGTTTCCAAGTTCTCCCTTCAATTTCAATTTATTCAAGTTAGGGATTCAATCTAGATTTTATGGGTTTCATTCAATTGTGATTTATTGTTGTTGCTTAATTCTCCTAATGCCTGAATCAACGTTAATACATATTTTATTGAAATTATGTTAACCCATACCTAAATTATGATTTTACCCTATAAACCTATGATGAACTCATGAACCTATAAGTATAAATCTATGAAGATATGCATGTTTTCATGAAGTTATTATAAATGAATTGATGATGCTTTGAAAGGAAAGTATTGATGTTATTATGAACGGTATTTCTCACGGATGAATTCATATTAATGAAAAGGTTTCTCATCCATGTTGAATTATGTTTAAGGATCTATTCTATGGTTTGATCTTGAAAGATGTGGATTGGTATTGATCATTGCCTCTGCAATATTAAATTGATAATTTACTTATATCTATTCCGTTGGGATTTAGAATTAGCACCGAGATGGCTTTGAGTTGGAGGCTCAAATAGGGTAGTCTCTAATATCAACATCTAGTCCCAAACTACATGCCGCATAGGATGTCTTAAATGACATAGATATAGGATGCAATTTAGCAAATATTCTATCTTGGGAAGTAGATTTCCCTTCTTTCGGTATGAGGGATTTCATGATATAACTCTCATGGTCTTATTGTAGGTTAAAGCAAACATCCCACAAAATGATTATGTTTTCTTCAAGTTTTTCTCATATCCTTTATTTCAAATACATTGACTATATGCTATGATTTTCATGTTTTACTTTCTTATGTTTAAAATGGCCAAATATTGATAATGTCTACATGTTTTAAAGCATTTTATATTGTGATGTTCATGTTTATGAATATTGGCTCATACTTAATACATTCCATGTACTAATGCATACTTGTGCCTACAGTATCTCATGAATGTAGGGTTTGACATTCCTACCTCGCACACTCGTGGCTGGACATCTATTGGGTGATTCATGTGGTTGGTGGGTCCTCATGTTTCAAGGATCGAGATACTTTATAGCTTTATATAATTTAATTTTAGGTATTGTATGTGATGTATGAGTTACGTCTCAATCACTTTCCTTATGATGTATTAGATGTCTTTGAGACTTATGTTAGACTTCCTCTTTTGTCAAACTCTTTTGATGAATAAAATTCTATCTTTTGAACTCTTTATTTCTATTATCTTGTATGATGTATGCTAAGTGGCTTGTGTAGGGCCTCTCGGGATCTTATACGCCAAGTCACGTCTAAGGTGTACTTTGGGTCGTGACATTGACGGAGAGCTAGTAAAAAAGCCTACATATGTTGCACAAATTATCATATCATATATTACTAAAAGTTGGAAAAAAAAGTGAAAAGTTGAAATACCAAAATAACCCTATAAAGTTGAGTTATATATATCTATCTATATATATATATATATTAGATAGTAAATTTAAGTTGCATTTTAATTTCAACACTTAATATTATTTCAGTAATTGTAATTATTGGTTAACTAAGAAAAGAATAATGAACTGAAATTTTTTTGATTCCTTCTAATACCAATTTAATTAGATAATGAATCATCTTATTTGTTATCTTAAATTTTTCTCACTAATCAACTTACTATAAATGGAATAATCAACCCCTTCCTGGCTCCTCATTAGAAGTAATAATTGAGACAAGTTGAAGATTTATACAAGGGTATGCTCATTTTATTTGGTTGTTTTCTATGAAAGTTCATGACACTATATATTCTTTTCCGTGTATTTTTAAGCATTATCCAATTTATATTTTATTTTTCTTTTTTTTCTTTGTTAAATAGTTATAATGGGTTTAATATCTATGATATGAGAAACCTGAAAAATCATTGCCAAGGATCCTTGCTTCTATATAAGCTTTCAGAGGTTCCATATGAATCTATATGTTTGTACCTAATAATATCAAAATGTAACTCATTCTAAACTTTAACTACCAAACCATTTTTTGTTGTTTTATTTTATAGATTCATACAATGTATAATCATTTTTCATTCAATAAAGAAGTCGTTTGAATCTTAACAAGAATCTTTATATGAACTTTACAGGAACTGGAGAAGGAGGAAGGAGAAAAGCAGAAGTGTCTGTTCTTTTTGAACTATTAGAGAATGAAAAGATCTGTTGGTTTCTCCTGTGAGAACCCTTTTATAATTCTAAAGGGACACAACTATTTAAAATAGTTGTATCTTTTCTTTAT
>JAJOOD010033838.1:0-16087 GCA_029582525.1 Solanum tacnaense | reverse complement strand
GGGGTGGGGGGGGGCTGTTTGGAGCCGTTTTGGGCCCCAGCCCAATGGCTAAAAGGGCCCAACGGCTCTTAACGTTTACATTTTTTTTTTAAAAAAAGTTAAAAAAAATAAATAAAAATTGACCGTTGAACCGGATCGGAACCGGTTTTACCGGACCGGAATCGGTTCTTACCGAACCGGATCAACCGGATAAAAATCCGGGTTCCGTTTCGGTACCGGTACCGGTACCTATAAGACCGGTTCCTTACCGGTTCAACCGGTACCGGTCTTACCGGTACGGGAACCGGACCGGACCGGACAAAAACCGGTCCGTTTGCCAGTCTTACGTATAATACATAATCAGTCTCACACTGTTACAAAATAATGAAGATGCCATGTCCACCTGTAATGCACCAACTGCTGCAGCAAGAGAAACAATCGCTTCCTTCACAAAAAAATTCGGTGGAAGTCCCGGAAAAGATATCCATGCTATGGTTGTTGTCATTTCCTCTTCCGGATCAAACATAGGATCCCATTTGAGTGTCCTCATGGAATACGACCATTGTCGTTGCTTCAAATAAAATGTTGGCTTTGAAAGCAATTTGACATAATCCTCCATAATCTCTGCTCTGATCAAAACATGTCGATTACCCTATAATCCAATATTGTATTCTCCTTTTAGATCACATTGTTTCAACATTATCTTCCATAGTTCCTTGATTTCTTCCATTCCATAAGAGAACTTCCCAATCACTACATATTGTAAGTTTTCCTTGTAAATCATTTGTGTAACTTCCTCTTCATCCCATACAATTCTTGGTTCCCCGTGAAGATATGAAATTGGTCTCATTGTGACTGGTTTAGTATTCACTAAGCTTGGTCATAAAATTGTGGAATAGTTTCTTGTTAAAGATGGATCTGCTTGGTTTTTGACCAGTCTCCGGAGGAGACTGGCCGAAGGTGGTGGCCATGGCCACCGGTGATTCAAGGTAAAAATGTATTTAGGGTTTGCGGCGGCGCTTGAGGGTTACCGATCCTTTGTCTCTTTCGATTTTGGATGATTTGATGTCCTAATTTCAAAAATTAAACTATACCATAAAAATGACGACAATATCAGTTGTGCTAGGGTCAAAGTGGAGGTGGACCTATTGGGGGAATTCCCAAAATGAATCAATATTGGGGTTAGGAAATAATCTAATGAGGTGGTGGAAAAATGGATCAGAATAAAATACGATTATGTTCCCAAGTACTGTGTGACGTGCAGGCTACAATGACACAACGGACAAGAGTGTTATTTGCTATACCCGAAATTATATCCAAAGAAGAATGAGGTTATCATGGAGAACGCATTGGAGAAGCAAGAAAATAAAGGTCACAAGGAGATGGGACAGACAATAACAGAGGGGGGTAAAACTAAGGCAGGTGAAAAAAGGGAAAATGAACAAGCCAAGAAACAATTTTAGGAACAAAGAAATAGACGAAATCAAGCAAATTTGAGATACAATAAGCAAAGAGCCAGTACGCAAGTATGGAATCCTAATAAAAAACTCATGGAAAAGGAAAAAGAAAGGTGGACGTTGAACAATCAATTTGAGGCACTAAAGGATCCAGATCAGATTGAGGAGATCATAGAGGAGACATCCAACACAAAAGTTGAAGTGTCAACAAGGAAGTGGGTGGAGGATAACTTCACAAGCCGTGAAGTTTTGGGGGACAATTCAGTTGATCATGAAAGGGAGATTGATGGACAAGGGATAGGAGATGAAACACAACATAAATAAGGAGAGGATACAATGGGTTTGAACATAAATGAAGGCACAAAAATAACGATATGGGAACCGGAGAAGGAGAGGAATAAAGAGTCAATCACCACACCAGACCCATTATGCATAGTTGAGCCAAAGTCGGGAGATAAAAGTATTCCAGATATTCATGAGCTGACACCAACTCAGAAAAAAAGCTATCAGGAGGAAAGTGAAGATGAAGGTATGGAGATGAACATACAGAGTGCCAGCAAGGCAGATGACTTATCACCTCGACAGATGGAGGAACTAAAACGTGGTTATAAAAAGAATAGGATAATACATACTATAATACCACTTCAGGTCAAGACAAGAAGGAGTAAAGATAAGGGGAATATCATTTCCCAATGACAGGACAAATATTATTTTGGAATATCAGATCTGTTAATTCTGAAAAATCATTTGAGAGATTAAGAGAGATGAATAGAAGACATCATTTTTCATTCATTGCTCTTTCGGAACCTTTTCAAGATCCAGAGGAGATAGAGATTTATAAGAGGAGACTGGGTTTTGATAATGCAGTGGTGAATTCTTCCTCTAAGATCTTAATTTTTTGGAAAGAGCAGTGGACATGGCATGTGACAAGGGATAGTCATCAACAAATTACTTTGAAATTTCTTTTTCACAATAAACCATTCTACATTACATCGGTGTATGCAAGGTGTAATGATACATATAGAATGGAATTGTGGGAAGAAATTGAGGAGCTCTCATGTGGAAGTAGTGAACCCTGGGTAGTGGGGGTGATTTTAATGTTATTCTAAATGCAGAGGAGAAGCTATGAGGTCTTCCTTTTACTGAGTGGAAACCAACTCATTGTGGGGAACTTATATGTGGAACAAGTATTACAAAAAAGATCATCCAGTCATGGCCAAAGGGAGTGGAGCATCACATATATAGAAAATGCTGCTTCAGATCAGGGAAGAGGTGGACCATGAAATTTGGTGGTAAATAAGAGCAGGAAAGTGTAGTTTTAGGTATGACAATTGGACACAAAAAGGAGCTTTATACTTTATTGAGGATGGAGGCATAGAAATATCAGACTTAGCGGTAAGAGATTTCATTGACAATAATGGCTGGAATAAAGAGAAACTTCAGAGTGTTATCTCTGAGGACATGACTAGCTACATTATTGAGAGTATCAAACCATAAATTGGTTACGAAGCAGACTGCCCTAGGTGGATGGGCAATACCAATGGGGACTTCATGGTCCAATCAACATTCATGATGATGAGGAAAATGAGAGAGGAAAAAGATTGGTTGTTGAATGTGTGGACAAAAGGTTTACCTCTAAAAATAATTTTTTTCCTTTAGAGGGTGTGGAGGAAGAGAATTTCCACGGATGATAATTTGAAGGGGATGAGGATACACATTGCCTCGATATGTCATTGTTATGAAGAGTACGAATAGGAATAGATGAAGCATGTATTTCTAACATCTCACTTAGCCCAAAAGCTATGGAAGAAGTTTGCTTTTTGTGCAGGTATTGAATTAAATGGAGTGCATCTACAACAACTTATAAACTCATGGTGGAAGATCAAGAGCACTGCCAAAATACAAAAGATCTTCAAGATAGTACCAGCGACTCTTATGTGGGAATTATGGAAGTGGAGAAATGCTAAGAGATATGAAAGGGAGGTGAGTTTTTTCAAACTAGTTCAACAGTGTCAAAACACAATAAACCAGTTCATAAAACAAACCTACCCTTGGATCCTATTTCCAACTACCTGGGAGGAAGTGGTTATATTTTTCTCACATTACAAACCTAAAATGTTCCATAAATGTGTGACCTGGAAGATGCCAGAAGCAAGTTGGTTTAAGTGCAACACAAATGGGTCATCAAGAGTATACTCAAGAGTCAACACTTCTGCATTTTGTGTAAGTTATGAAAGGGGAGACTTGGTTTTTGCAGAAGTTCAAGAGATAGGAACTTCTACAAATAACATGGCGGAGGCGACAACAGTTCTGAGAGGGCTAAGTTTCTGTATGAAAAACAAGCTCAGGAAGGTCATTATAGAAACAGATTCACTAGGTATCATGAAAATGATACTTAGGGAATGGAAAATACCTTGGGAGATGCTAGACATAATGGAAGAAGTTAGACAAATGGTGGAACAAAACAACTTCAAAGTTCAATATGTATATAGAGACGACAATCAACTAGCAGACGTTATTGCTAATAGTGCATACAGTAAGTTGGAGATTCAGGAATACATGCAATTTGAGCAACTACTAGTAAAGTGCAGAAGAATTCTAAACATGGACAAAACACAAATCACAAATTTGAGAATCAAGACAAGAAAGATATCAGATATAAACAGCCACGATATAGACAATAATCAAAAAGTGGGGAATCTCGCTAGATTTTATATTTACAATTCAAGATTTTGCCACTGCCAGGGTGTTAAATCGGCGAGAAAAAAAACTACCTAGTCTTGGCTATGAGCTTACAAAAAGGGACACCAACAAAAGTAGAGTGCAATACAGTCATACTCGATTCCAAAGCACACCTTCCGGTGTCAAAGAGAGGAAGCTCGAGAACAACTTATTTGGCTCTAACAACGCTGTGAGATCCAGATATCAGAACATACAAAATCATGACAAAGGCAGAAAGAAGGAAGGAGGCATACCCGAGACATGGATGTCGTAGCACTTGACTAAGCTACTCCTACAGTCCAACTGAAACTTTGAACCGATACATACACTTACAAAAGAAGGAGAGATTAGATACTCAAAGGAGGAGGAAGATAAACAAGTGCAGTACCTTTAGAAGCTGTTGAAGATAAGTAGTGGCACACAACCATGGTCGAACACTGATGATTCAAAGAAGGCAGTAGAGAAACTGAAGATTCATGAAAGGAAGGAGCATGAAGGCGGCGCGACTAGAAACATGAAAGAAGATATTTTTTGGAAACAGAGTTAGGGAAAGAGTTGGATATAGGATTGGAAATAGAAAAAGGCTAGTCATATATGGGCTAACTTTCCATTTTAAAGTTGGGCCAGGTGGACATGTACTTTGGTTCTTTTTGATTGAATAAAAGAGCTCCGAGCACAAATTTCATTTTAAAAAATAATAATAATGAAGATGCGATACTATAACTTGTTATTTGAATTACTCTCAAACTTCTTGTTTCTATAAATTTAAAAACTATTAAGTATCATTCATTTATTGAACAATTATGAGGGTTAACAATGCTAACTAAAAAATTTAACACATAATTTGTGTAAGATCTGTTAGACGATCCCCAGTGTGCTTAGGGCGTACAGTCGGGGAGCTTAGGGCGTAAGTCTTGCTGAACTAAGCCCCACATTTGAATATTAGGATATTCAACTAGATCCCGGCCCTGAAGCGAACCCGGAGACTAGTCCCAACAAAGTCTTTTAAAACACTGTTGTGAAGTTAATTACTTAGAAGAGGATGACGTTGTCTGCACAAATACATAACATTTCATCATTGATAAACGCTATCAACGATACTTCATCCAATACTAAGCATCATCGATCGTTCAATAGTAATATAACCCAACCAAGGGTTGGGGTCGAGTCCCAAGGGAGCGGTTTTGAGAATTAAGAGTTAAGCATGAATACACTAGAGTTAATTACAGCTAACAAACATTATCGAGTAAAAGCATAATAAATTAAGGGTTGACACAAGTGTCAATTACCAAAGGAGGGGAGTTGTAATCAATTTCCAACTAAAAACAGTAAAAATTACGAAAGCGCAAATATGGAGACGAGATTCTTGGGATGTGAATGGATTATAGGCTAAGATAAACAATCGGGTAATAGTAATTGATAGTAAACAACTAAATATCGGTGATTAAGCTAGACTTTAGTCAGAGTAAATTTTCTCTCGAACAATTTACCCCGAACCGAATTGGTTTCTCTATAACACCAATAAGCCGCAATGAAGCATGGCCTCCACTTTAGTCCATTCACTCTCTCGAGCTGAATGTGTGGAAAAGGGTTTAGGATTCACTCTCTCGAGGTGAATCCACAACAACCCAATACCCACAGACCATCGATTCAATAATTTTGGTTTTAAAATTTCTCTCTCGAGCAAGCAAAAAACACAAAGCTATGGTTGTATTTGCAACTACAACCCATTAAATTCAACCATGATTACCGAACGAAATCACCTTTAAACAGTAAATAGACTACCAATTAGCAACACCTAACAGTTAACTCAACCCATAATCACAATATCACACCCCAAGAATTGAGGTTTTAGCTAGACAGTAAAAGGGAAGAAAATGATACCAAATCGAAATAACATCAATTAGGTATGATTTATACTCACTTCAAACGAGTCTAAGATGAAGAATCTTCAACACCCACTTCCAATATCTTGGAATTGGAAGTCTTTAAATCTTCAAAAGCTAAGGAAAAATGTCTCCAAAAACAAGCTCTAAAACTGAATTGTAAAAACTGTTTCTAAAATGTAAAACTTGATACTAAACTAAAAATTTAAACAAGTTTTTATAGTTGTCAAAAAGTGTGCTGTGAAGGATCACTCGACGCAGTAAGTCGGGATCGCCAATCCACTCGGCGAACCCCCCTTTGGTCACTTCTATTGCCGTTTCTCTTTGGCCTTCAGCACTTCAAGCTCTGTAACTTTGGGCGATAAAGCACTGCATCGCGGAATCGTTCGGCGACTCACCGACTGCTCCTTTCTATCACCTATTTGATTTTGTGCTTCAGGGCTTGGCACACTGGAACATTGGGCGAGACCAAGGCCATTCGGCGACTCGCCCAATGGTTTAGGCAATCCTCATGCCTTTTTTTCTTCGTTCTTTCGGCTGCCTTGTTCCTTTTTGCTCCATAGTGTCCATGTTTTGTCTCTAAGTTCAAATACCTGAAATTCAAGTATTTACATCAGTTATTGAGATAAAATATGCATTTGAGGACATTGATTCTATTAAAATCAAGCCCTAAATGAGTCCAAATCGTGAACTCATCAACACCCCTAACTTAAACTTTTGCTTGTCCTTAACTAAAACTCAAGTTCGGCAGTTCAAAAAGGATGTCTCAAACAGTGTTACACAAGACTCAATCATGAATGCACACAAAAAGACTCAATTTACTCATGCAAAGATCAAATGTGCACTCAAAGTTTCAAGTTGCGCCTCACCATTACCAAAGAGTCTCAAGCTCACAATACTTGCTTCAAATGCAAGTTCAAGCTCAACAAAGGATATCAAATGCCCTCACACAAATAATGATTCCATATTCACACACAATGGTTCAACAATTTAAAAGCTTCAGAATCAAATGCAACCCTCACACTCACAAAGATGAACACAATGCATTATTTCACCTATAGGTTTGCCCGTATTTTCCAGTCAATCACTTGCTTCAGCTCACTCAAGATCACAAAGGTCTTTTCAAGGATTGTAATGGGGTTGAGTGCAAATATATGGTCATTTAGGCTCAATGGCTATAGTCCTCGTGAAATGTGGTGTGAACAACACTTCCTTTCCTTTTTCTTCATCATTTTCATTTGTGCTCACAAGTAGTCCCATTATTCACTTTCCATGGATAGTTGGAAACTCCCATTTTTCTTTTCACTTTCACAACTTTTTCATTCTTTTTCTTTTTCTTTCCTTTTTTTTTATATGGAGGGGTTCCATTTTTCATCAAAACCATGGGTAGAAGGGACTTTCTTGCACTCCTTGATTTACCGTATCTTTTCACCACATCCCTAACTTAGGTTTTTGGCCTAAGTTGGTTATTCAAACAAACCACAAATCATGAGGATTATGGGTAATGGGTTAAGAAAGGTCATATTTTCATCAAGTTTCTTCCAAAAAAGGTTAAGGATCAAAGGGTGTTCAAAAGAGGTTCACACACTCACAAGGTAGGCCACAAAAGAGGTATATGTCAAATTAGATCACACTTTTCAAAGTTGCCTAAGATCATCTCAAGAGTTCACATCACTTTGTCAACTGGACCAACTAGGCAAATTCTAGGTTTCATCATGCATGATTCACGATAAGCTCATCACACAAGACATTGACACCAAAGTCAAACAAGACTCCACACTTTCGCTAGTGTGCAACGTTCATCACAAGAGACTCGATTCGATAATTGGCTAGTCACAACGAGATGCAAAGAGTTCACATATTGTATGTGCAAATTCACCTGGCCTCATTGTAGTTGCACATTCATGTTTGTTCGATTATGAGCACTATTTAAGTCATCAGAATTGATCGAAACCGATACTCAAATTTGCAAAATAACAGCCACATTCAACACAATAAGAGGTGGCAAAAAAAATTCTGAAGGATCAAAATCATTTTGCAATTGAAAACACGGAGCCACAAGCTCAATCATCCACAAGATGCAATATCAACACAAATATAGATTTCAACCCAAATATATAAACAAAACTAATATGCACAAAGGTGGGCCTCACCCCACCACAAACAAAAATCATTTGTCCTCAAATGCAAATAAACATATCCAAAAGTCAAAATAAAGTAAGACAGAGAGGGAGGTAGAGAGGGGATCCTGGCTAGTCGGTCACTCCATCTGTCTAGGTCTTAGTGCCCGATGCATCATCTTGAGTCCGGGCATCAGTGCCCGGGGTCACCTCAAGTGGAACAACAGTGCCAGATTCACCAAGGTCAGTCGAGTGTGATTCAGCTAGAAAGACATGCACAGTTGCGCAGAATCCCCGGGCCCATGAAGGAACATTAGGGTCTCGGGTAGTGTTCTTTCTGTCAGAAATTGGCCTCTTGCTCTTGCCTTTCCCACCAGTTGTGGGAAGTTTCCTAGCTTTGCCTTTGGATGTAGCTGCATCCTCATTTATCGCAATCCCCTTGGACTTCTCTTGGGTTGGTATTATTCTTTTAGTGGTTTTTGGTTTAGTCATGTCTGTAAAATCTCGAAGAGAAGTTAGAAAATATTAAACAAAAGCATAGCAAAACATTTGCAGACAGATTCGCCAAACCAGTCGGCGAGTCGCCGAATTTCTTGGATGAGCTAGATCGGGATCGCCAAAGGAATTGGCTCTAAAACTACAGCTAGTAGGCGATGGGAAAAGCTTTCGGCAAATTGCCGATAGCTTTCGGCGAGCAAGGACATGCTCGCTGAAAGTTATAGTGCAAAAAGGGTTCAGGGGTTCAAGCAAAATAGCGATCTAGAAGACTTTTAGCGAGTCGCTGAGTGCTTTTGGCGATCTTAAGCTTCTCGCCAAAAGTTACAGAATCTTATATCAAACAAAGTATAAAATTGACGGTGAGATGATGAACTTCAGCGAACCGCCGAGTAGTTCGGCGAGCTCGACCCACCTTGCCAAACGACCCAACATGCCTACTTTCAACTAACTTCTCGAATTCAACCCCCGAAAACAAAATCAAAGCATTCACTAATAAAATCAAGGCAGGACCCATAACACTCGAACACAACCCTTCAAAATTTAATTCATTTTACGACACAAATATACGGGGATTCAACAGTCACAACTATACGGGCAAGATTATCAAATAAACATAGGCATTCAAACACTCTAATCCTATCAGAGAGGCCCAGCACACGTCAACAAGATAAGAATATCGCAAATGAGTACACATTCTATAAAATTAATTCGGGGCATAGAAAACCAACCTTTGGTGCCGATTAAGAGAAGATTGAAACGCTAGGAGGTAATGTAATCTAACTCCGAGAACAAATCAGCACTAAAATACTCTAGAAATACGAAAATATAGGAACTAGTGTGCGAGTGTGAGTTTGGGCAAATAAAAAGTGAGGAAAAGTGAAAGAATTTGAAGTTTTAAACCTTTGGCCTCTTTAAAACCGTCCAGTTCTCGCCCATTCGGCGACATTAATCGTGCTCGCCGAACCTCTCGGCGATAGGCCGAGTAATCATTTATCTCACAGAATTTTACAGGACCTCTAGTTATTGTAAGGGTCCAAACGGCGGTCTCCGTCGGGATTGCCGACATGGTCGGTGGCTCGCCATTAATTTCCTGGGATCGCTGAGTTTTACAGACTCCAAAGTAAAGTCGTCTTGAGTCTAATCGACGGTCTAGGTCGAGGTCGCCGACCTCTTCGGTGATTCACTGACTGGACCTATTACTCGCCAACCTACACTTTTCGAACACTTTCCACACTTCCACTTGTACAAACAACACACCATTATTTTATTAAAATAAAATAAAGCAATAAGGGATTTTGGGTTGCCTCCGAAACTGTGCCTTAGTTAACATCGCGGCACAATGCAAGTCCACCTTCCCACCTCATTCTTGGGGTTGACCATAGTGTCGCTAGGCAACCCCCCTTTTTGTCTCAGATTTAGATGAGACAACATCTGACCCATTTGGGTCTCCAACTGCTTGATTGATACTGAATGAGATGTAACAGTCTGACTAAGGGTCGACACATCTTCCTTCATTTACTTTAAGATATTGTCCAGCCCCTCGACTTTGTTAAGAATACGAGCTAGCATATCCTCAGACCAACCACCCTCCGAATCCTTTGGCTTTTGGCGCTCATGGGGAGACACATACCTATCCTTCTCCCCATCCTTCCAATTAGGATTACGGTCCCTCCATTCACGATCTTTCCAACCTTCATCCTTAGCCCAACCTTGGTTACCACCATGCGTTGAGTAGTTTGACCGATAACCACCGCCTTGGTTGGCTAGAAAATTTATCTCTTCATTATACAATGCTTCAAACTTGGTCTCCTCTGGATTAGCACACCCGACACCCACAACATTGATACTTCAAGCACCAGCTCCCATGACATTTTTAGACAAAATGTCAAGTTGTGTCATGATCTTGGCCATGTTTTGATCTCTCTCTTGATCCTTCTCCATCTGTTCTTTAGTCAACTTGAACGTGAGAGGGGAGACCTGATCTTCACGGGTGTACCACTCCCTATTTATGGTAGTCATGCAATCCAAAAGTTGTGCTGCTATCACATAAGGTTGTTGCATCAAACCTTCCAGAGAAAGTTGGTCAGCAATACCCTTATTTACCGAGTCAAGGCTCCGGTAAAAATATTGCAGCAAAACGTTGTCAGGCAAGCCATGGGTTGGGCATTAAAGCACCAATTTCTTGAATCGCAACCAAGTTTCATGAATCGGCTCGCCTTCTAAACGCTTGAAGCTTTGGATGCTATTCTGAAGAGTCATCATCTTTGAGGGAGGGAAAAATTGCACATTAAATGCGGTGACCAACTCCTCCTACGAAGTGATTGATTCGCGTGGTAATTCAGCCAGCCACCTGCATGCTTCTCTCATCAAAGAGAATGGGAACAACCTTAAACAAACCAACTCTTGGGATATATTCTTGAAGGAGAATGGTCCGCAAACATCCACGAAATTCTGAATGTGCTCATGAGGATCTTCATGAGCTAACCCACTGAAAAGTCCCTTTAGTTGCAAGAGTTGTAACATGGTACTCGTGATGTGGAACACAACATTCCCTTCGACCGTTGGCAAGCGAATGACGCCAATACCGCCCATGAGATGGGGGTCATTATCATGAGGCTCATTTACATCGTTGAGGTTTTCGATGTCGTTTTGATGGCCTACTTGGCTGCCATTGCTGCCGTTCACACTCATACTTCCTGAATTTACGCACAAACAAACAAAAGAAAACTAAATATTAAATAAGTAGGACTATAACTAACTAGAACAAAATTCAACTGAACTAAAAATTCTCAAATAACACCACTCCCCGGCATCGGTGTTTTACTCGGAAAGAAAAAAAATGAACTTGTTTCGAAAAAATCGATTAAACTTATGATTTGAAGCTGAAGCTGTCCAATTCTAAAAATTTCCAACATGAGTTTAGGCCTATTTGATCAAAATTCTGCTACAGTAATTTCAAATGGGCCTTCGGGCCCTTTTTCACCAAAAATTGTTGCTGAAATTTCCTTGAAATTTTGGCCCACTTCCCTGTATATTTTGAGTATATTAGGCGTATATAACTGTATATGACTTGTATCTAACCCATTTTGGGCCTTCCGAAACCTGTATTTTCACGTTTTGACATGTATGCTGTATTTCGACCTGTATATCAGCGTATACTACAATGTATACCAGTGTATACAACCCATTTTTGGGCTATTTGAGACTTTTAATTTAGCTTTCCTTTCTTCTTCGAACACCGGAGGCTAACTCGACAGAATTCAACTCGACGAAATGCAAGGATGGAGTCCAAAGTGGACTCGAATTGATGTCACATGTATCAAGATAAATGAAGAAGGATTAGGATCTATTTGTGACACAAAATACAAGCAGTAATAATTTTCTATCAAATTTAGCATTTTTCAACCTTAAACAAGAGACAAAATTGAAATAAAAGTAGTAGTAATATTTCCTTATTCTCACTGTAAAAGAAGAGAAGGAAAATTTTAATACCACCCTAAGCTACTTTACCATATAATCAAACAGATTTAGGATCGAACAAATAATATCCAAAGCTAATAACTCTGATCCAAGAAACTAGCTAATAATCATATTAGGCCATATTTTATGGAGGAGACAATGAAAAACCAAGGTTCATATCACTAAACTAATGCACACCAAGATACTACCAATTTGTAAATCAAGAACAAAATATTACTTCTACCTGGCAATTTAGCAGTAAAGGAATGAGAAACACAACTCATGATCAATTATTTGATAAACTAAACTCAACCATAAATCTAGTAAGAAATGGAATTAAAATCAATTAGAGGAGAGCTAGCTTAGAGCAAGCCAAGAAAACACATGAAGATATCTGAAATGACAAACAGTGTTCAAGACACCATTAAAAAATAACCAACTCATGTGATCAATGGACAACTTTAGAAACGAGACGTGCTGTGACTATAAAAAACTTAGAAAAGAAACATAAATCATGTTGCCAGGAGAACACAAAAATATTTCAGAAATCCAACAGGAAACAGAACGAGCTTAATGGGAGTAGCATTAGAAATAGAGAGGGCCTAACAGGAAGAAACAAAATCTCGCAACTAAATGAAAAAGCAATCATGTTTAAGAAAAGGAACGTAATCAAATAGTCATCACATCAATTTGAACATAAATTTGAACAGAAAGATCGCGACACCAAACCATTAATTCACGACAAAAGAAACTAAAGGCAGAAAAATGAATGTACCTTTTCGAGGGCAGCGAACTAGGACTTCGAGTGAGAAAATGCTTCAACCACCGACCTCGACCTTACCGGATTCTGACGAATAACAAACGAGAAAGAAGCTACGATCTAGACTCTACAACCTATGGTTTCGAACGTCAAGAGTATTTAATCTTTCATTGCTTTTTCACTCTCTGTTCGTACTGATTTTGACTCCTCTCTTTTCCTTAAATCGACTCAAATTCCTCTAACCATAGACAATGAAGAAGGAAAGGGATTATATAGGAGAGAGTAGAGGGGATGAATTGGGGGGAAAACGAGCAGAATTTTGATGAATTTTTGAATTCGAAATTCCAGTTCCCTTGAGGATAAGGTTGCCAGCTTGAAATTGTACCATCCTCAACGGAACGATAATGGAGGTCGTCCGATTCGAGCCAAGCATCATTGAGGCGCGGAGATGAAGACATCTGGATGATTTCTCGTACAAAGAGGACGACGCGATTGTGCTGGGTCACGATTCTGGGCTGCTCCCGGGTTGCTGGTCGCGATTTGAGGTTCTGGGTTTCGTTGTTCTTGCTGGGAAGAAGAAGCGGGGTCGGGTATTGCGTTGGTATGTTGGTTGGGATTGTTGTACGTTGTAATGTATAGGAATGGGTTGGATTTGGTATGTTGTTGTGATTAATGAATGGAAAAATTACTAGAATACACACACTTAGTTAACATATTCTCAATATTTTCCTACTATTTAAAATAAAACTAAAATCTCTATTGTTCCCACAAAACTAAACCACCGGATACATTATTCTTGACGAAGTCTAAACCTTACTTTCCCACCCCTAAATTTACTCCAATAATTTCTCCTCAGATTTTCCCACAACCCACGATTCCCTCTCCAAAATTTTCTCCCCCATTATTCTCAACAGATTCATTATTCCAATTTTGAATTTCAAACTAATTCTCTCTCCATTAAACTAATTTCAGAGTTTGAAATAGGTAGTCTCTTCATCTTCAACTTTTTTTTCCATTTTTTTTATATGTTCTTATACTTTATGGATCATCCATCTTTTAGTATTGGGATTACCCAAATAGTCACAGTCAACACTAATCGAATTTCTGATTATGAAGATCCTAACGGGGTATAAAATAGGTCTAATAGGTTGCATGATCCTATAACAATGGCTAAGCAGAGTTCTAAGAAGTCAAAAGCTAAAAAGGAGGCATATACAAAAATACCTAAGAAAAGGGGTAGAAAAGTTGCCCCGACCATATCCAGATCTGCATTATCAACGGTATGTATTTTACTATTTTTTTTATTTTTCTGTAATTTTATGTATTCACATGTTACTATTGGATCCACAACATTCGTTTGAGGTGGAATTTGTTCAAGATATTATGCAACAAAAAAGTGACAGTCTGTAACTATTTAATCAATTTTTCTTTACTTACACATTTGATGTGTTTTTATAATGTATCTTCTTCTTTTTTGTAGTGACTGCGAAATGTTTTTTGTTGTTTTTGTTGAATTTCTGAGCGGTGAAATCAACATCCCATCTAATGATTTTCGAAGTGACTTGTCACGACCCGAGTCTACACCCTGGACGTGGCCGACACTCAAGAACCATTGCTGGTCCCCAAGTGAACCCTCATCCTGGCTAACTACAAGCGGAAGACTAACTTAAGCATGCAAAAGCTTAAAACTGAAATAAAAGTTCATAAAACTTAAATACAAACTTTAAGTCCAAAGAAAAATCTATATAACAAAATATATACAACTTGCCATAAATAGGCAACTTTAGTCTTTAAAACATTTAATAAAATAAATGAATAATACAGACTTTTCAACTATACTGACTATCTATGAAGCCTCTAACTGTTAAAGATGGAAGTCGGGAAAAGACCCACGACATCCTAACAACTGATATAACTGAAAGGTAAATGAAATCCTCTGGAAGCAAGGAGGCTCACCATAGCTAACTCGAACTCTCGGATGTATCAACGAAGCTCCTGTTGATGAACCTGAATACATGTGTCTGCATCATGAGAAGATGCAGGCCAAATGGCTCAGTACGTGGAATGTATGAGCATGTAAGGGGAATTCTAAAACATAACATAAGCTTGAACTTGATAAAAAGGAAACATACTTACCTCTTTCCAAACTCACTTAACTCAACTCAACTTAAGAATAATATACTCAACTCAAGGATTAGATACTCAACTTCAAAGATATGATACTTGACTCAATGAAGCACAAATCAACTCAAGATACTCAACTTATGGTACTCAACTTGAAATACTCATCATAACTGGACTCATTTCAATATAAAGCAATTTTTAAAGCAAATGCAATATAAAGAAAAGCTGTTTAAAAACATAATGTCAACTCTATGTGTATGCAAGGATACAACATAACTCTGAAATGTATGTAGAAATACAAATAACTGTGTATATAAAAATACAATAACTTTTGTGGGAGTTTCTCTAACCGATAACCATCACTTAAGAGTTATAGTGATGATACAACACTTTACCTCGCGCTGCCAAGGACCATCCTATACCTTGCCATCGGTATAGGACCTTACTTAACTTAGTGGATCAACTAGCTTAACTTATGTGATCATCTAAAAAGTATGACCCGTTAACTCCCGTGTTGGCTACATGGTTCTTATGGAGAGTTGAGTTAATATGAACTCGCGTCCCCAATTCGGTGCTCAATACTACTCCCAAAATATACTTTAGCTCATATGTGTTTTAAACACCTCTTTCTTTAGTTTGAGATAATTGTTCAAAGTTTAGCCCAAAGGCTCTCTTGGAATCGATGTTCCCTTTTACTGAAAACTAGCCCAAAGGCTCTTTTGGAAATCATAGTTCCTTTCTTGCTCAAATGTGAAAATATTTATAAATTTCTTTGGGAATACTTAGTTCCCTAATAACTTTTGAGAAATGAACTCAACTCTTTACTCTTTGCTTAACTTGAAACTTCCAATCTTATAACGAAGTTAAAACGTTTATAAAAGACTTTACTCTTACTCTTTACTTAACTTCAAAGCTTAAGTCTTAAAACAAAGTTAAAACATTTGTAAAAGACTCCTTAAAATATGGTTCATGCCGAATTAGGGACATGAATGACTCAATGCAAGGTTTTCAATAACCATAGATAGAACTCAATACTTGGAACTTAAGAACTTCAATGATACTACTCATTTAAAGAATGCTCAA
>JAJOOD010033837.1:0-15534 GCA_029582525.1 Solanum tacnaense | reverse complement strand
AGTAAGCATATACATCTAATTATGTGTATCTAAATATGGAATATACAAAAAGAAGAAGCATATACATCTAATTATGTGTATTTAAATTTCATACGTTATATCCAAAAACATGTATCTCGAATACATAATAAGCATATACATTTAATTATGTGTATCTAAATATGAAATGTAGTTGAATCACATGAATTTAGGAACAAACAAATCACGACTGTAGAGTATCTATCGTATCATTAATATCATCGTGTTGTTAAAAATCATGTATCCAAAATTTAATGGTGGATACATATACATGGCCAGACACTCCATTACTAAAAATACAACTCAGATCTTAATTAAGATTACTACTTATTAGATACATATGTTTCAAGGGCTATATCAAAGTAATATTGGTACTGCCAAATCCATGTCACGGTAACCAAAGAAAGCCTTAGAAGAACACCAGCAAACAAAAACTCTCTACAATACTCCCTTTGATCCTTTTGCGTTGTGGCATAACATAATCAAAACTAAGATCCATTACTTCCGGAGACAAACAATCAAGACCCACTCTGAATTAAAGTTTTCTCTGTAGCAGTTACTTTGATTTGATCTAGTTATAAATGAACAATACATAATAATATTTGGGTTCAGGAGAATTTGTCGGCCATGGTGATGATATCTTGAGAAGAAGAGAGTAGATTAGCTATTGTTGGAATGAAATTGTACGATGAAATTCCTGAATCATAAAGGAGGAGACATATTTGAGTGATAAAT
Organism: Solanum tacnaense; assembly: GCA_029582525.1. Classification (NCBI taxonomy): domain Eukaryota; kingdom Viridiplantae; phylum Streptophyta; class Magnoliopsida; order Solanales; family Solanaceae; genus Solanum; species Solanum tacnaense. Next base: position 14,781 of record JAJOOD010033837.1, on the reverse strand, counting down.
ATGGGAGAGGAGAATTAAGAGATAGTGGTTGATTTGGAGTGAAAGAGTTAATTAATCAATCCTAGTTTTAAGGTATGTGGGTATCTAATAATCTAATTGTATCTTCAAATAATATATTAATATATGGTATAAATTATTAAAAGTGGTAATAAATGTAATTGTTTGAAAGTAAAGATAATATTAGTATATATAGTAGTGATGTATGTCTAATAAGGTAGTTTATCCTTAAAAATATTACATATCTTCCCATTAATTAAGAGTTTTCTACCATATATTGAAAAAGATACACTTAGATATATGTATTTTTTTGCTTTCCAGATATATGCGAATCACACTAGATACATGTATATGTATGTATTTGGTGTGATTCGCATGTTTATGAGATACCAGATACATAGGAGAGTGACTACAGAGATGGGAGAAAGGCGAATGAGATTTTTTATGTATCTCAGATACATGTGAAATTCATTTGGATACAATGTATCTAGAACAAATCTGATCTCGTGTATCTTGAGATACATGTATTCGGACGTATCTGAACATATCTGGACGCACCAAGATCTGGTAAGATAAGTAATACTGCAAACTAGAGTGTATCTAAGTAATTAACTCCTAAACTAGTGAGATTTATGTAGGTTTCCCTTCAATATATCACTAGATATTTTGTCAAGAACAATTAATCAGATAAGAATTTTTTCGTATCCATACGACTTGCATGCGGCCAAGTTTTAACTCTCAACCTTCATATTTTAATCAAACAAGCTATTTTTGCGAGAAAATGACCAAAATTATCCCTTATCTTTGCCTTAAGACTCAAAATGATCCTCATCCTTTTATGGAGCACTAATAGTCCTCCTCCTTTATAAAATGGTGCAGTTTTAATCTTCCAAACATTTTCCGTCAAGTTACACGTTTAGCTCCATTTGTCCATTCATTAAGATGGTAAAGATTAATCATTGAGGTCACCAAATGAATAAATTTTAAGTAGTAGGAATCCTACCGTAGGATTCATGGTATTCACAATTAATATTCACCTCATATATTAGTTTGATTTATTAATTAATAAAAATACTAAATCATTATAGAAAAAATAGGATATGGGTTATTTATGTTTTTTTTTTTTCTTTTTTTCTTTCTTTTTTTACCCTCCCCTAGGAGCTCCCACCCCTTTTGCTCCCTTGATGACTCGAACTCGCAACCTTCGGGTTATTTATGTATTGATTGTTAATTAACTGTTATTTTTTTTAATTAAAATAAACATCGAAACATAATTAAGTGACAATTCAACAGTATGCAACATCCAAAATATTATATATTATAAAGTTACATATATCATCAATATCTAAATTAAATATGCATATCCAGAAGTACAAATGAAAAGATTACGAAAAACCTAATAATATATATTATTAATATGTAACTATTGATCTAATCAAGCAAAACTTGTAAGTTATCCAGAATTTCAGAAAAAATACGTCTAAAATAACACCTTTCTATTACCGAATAGGCATAAAATTGTAATTTAATAATTATTATCAAATTATCCGTTACTCGTCAAGAAAAATCATAAATATATCATTATAAAATTAATAATTTACAAAAATAATTATAATCTAAACCATTACTGAATTGTAAATCCTTTTGAGCCGTGGATCTTTCGAAAAAATATTTTTATCTAAAAAGGTAGAGGTAAGATAAAAAAATGATCTTTCGATAATAATATTTTTATCTGAGAAGATAGAGGTAAGATGTGTGCACACTCTACCCTTTCATTATTCCTTTCGAAAGCTATTATTTTTACGGAATCATAAATTTAATAAACCATTATCAATAAGTCAATAATATTTTGTCAGTTTGAGTTATTACTTTTGATTGTGTTTAATTTTAAATAACACTACCAAAAGATTGGAGACAACACCAATATAATTACTATATAAATAAATCTGCTCACCATAATAATATAGAGATAATGAATAATAAATAAATCTGCTCACAATATAATCACTTCTTCCTCTAGAAATGAGAAATTTGGTCATATCAATTTAATGCAGTCACTCATATGAGCGACTTCCGTTAGTGATAGACGGAAAATATTTGACGGATTAAAACTGCATCATTTTTACAAAGAAGAAGGATTATTAGTGCTCCATATGAAAAGATAAGGATCATTTTAAGTTTTAAGACAAAGATAAGGGATAATTTTGATCCTTTTCTCTATTACTACTAAACTTAAATAACATTGACATATTTGTGCATATCTCCTTTCCAATAGATATATATTTGGTAAACATTAGCTTTGTCAATATTTTTATTAACATAATAAAAATATCATTGTGCATTCGTGATGTTTATACAAAAGAATTAATTAGGTGTACGTAATTATAAAGAGCAAAACTTTTCTTGTTGATTTTGCGCTTAACATGATTTATTCTCTATTATGTTACTTAGTAGGACCAAAACAAATACAATTCTTGGAAGATCTTACGTGTTAATTATGGGAGATCCAAGAGTGTACAAGGAAGTTGAGTCAAAGTAAGTTTTTTCTTTTGGTATTTTCACCTGGTGTTCGGATCTAGTTCGCGGTTAATGAGAACTCTTATCTTTTTCTTAATATACTTTTATAGTTTTATTATTTAGCCAGCGTTAGAATATTGTATTCAACAATTAGTGACCCAAAACTTATAGACCCAAATCACTCAAAAATATAAGGTTTTGTGTAAACTAATTTACGAAATAAAATAAAATAAAATTTCACGCGACTTGCATTAGTTGCATGAGACACAAAAAATTATAAATTTTTCATGATGACCAGTTTGATTATTCTAGTTCACCCTCGACTACTCGTAAATAATTTCAATATCATCAATGTAACGATTTGTTATCTCATTTTGAACATAGTAGAACTCTTGCTTTTATAAAAGACGTTTCCTGTCAGTGGCGGAGCTACCATACTAGGGGTTTCCCTTCGGTAGAAAATTATATTATTTATACATGGTTAAAATAATTTTTTTGGTATATATAGTAGATGTTGAACCTCCTTCGGCTACTTCGTGTTTTTTTTTTTAGATTTTGAACTCCTTTATTGAAAATCCTGGCTCCGCCACTATTTCCTGTAAATTTCAAATGAAAAATTTGAACTATCTACTCAACGTAACTACGATTATATAATTGATGAGTATTCTTTTAAATAATTAATTTAATTAAATATTTAATGAGTCAATTCACTTGAACCATAAATAAAAAAATAAAATAGTAAAATTTAGCACTTTTAATTTATAATTATTTTTCAAAAAAGAAAGAAGAAATAATAGACTACAATATTTAGTGCGGCGTCAAACGATGGCGAACATGTACGAAGCAATTCCTATTAAATAGAATGCATTATAAATGTTGGGAAATTGTTGACATTATTAGTGTAGGGTTGACCAGCAAGAAATTGGATTGAAAAATTGTTGCTGTTAACATGGGTTTTCTATAATTATTGTGAAACTTTTTGGGGAAAATTGTATGAAATAGCAAAGTATCAATTTAAATTAAATGTTGTAGCCATAGTTTAATTTATTTGTAATTCGCAGCAAACATCCTATTTTTTTGACATCTAGTTCGGTATACAATTACCCATTCGGTATACAAATGTATAAAATGCGTTTGTGTTTGTATAAAGCGAGAGAAAAGTGTATATACAAATACAAATATATATATTTTCGTTCTATACACTTTTAATTATACAAATTCTCTTTTGTCTTTCTCTCTTTCTCGCTTTATACAAACACAGATTATACAAATTACAATGTATAATTTGTGTTGTATAAAGCGAGAGAGAGATTTGCATATAGATTTCACATATACACTTATACAAAGAACACGTACATATACAAATTACAGTTATATGTACATATGCAATGGACATGCAAGCCTAACAAAAAACACGTATACGTATACAAATAACATATACTATACAAATGCAATTATCATAATTAAAGACGAACATGACTGTATACATATACACATATAGAAAAAACTGAAATGTTTTATATACAAATTATCCAATTATATAAATAAATTTATACAAAACTGAACAATTTGTATATAAATTGGATGTATCTAGCGAATTATACAAGTCAAAAGCTCCATAGCAAACATAAAATTTGCTATGAAGTGCAATTATGCAAACTATAGTTATAACATATAAATATGATTTTTATGTTTGCTATATGTGAAAGTTTCTAAAAAATGGTCAACTATTAGGTAATTATTACAATAATTATAGGATAATTATGAGATAATAATTAGGAAATGATGATAGGTAGGATTGAATTGTTGAGTTTCAGTTTTGTATATAATTTTTCATAATTGCGGTTCTTGATATAGCTTAGTTTTGTATAAGTTTGTTCTTTGGTAGTTATAATTTTGTTGTACGATATTATATTATAATTCAAATTTTGATATATTGGTATATATAATTAAATATTAGGTGTATTATCATATTATATGAATATCATTAGATTTATGATATTTGAGGAATTGAGACTTAACCTCAGATTTTAAATTTAGGAAATATAAGATTTGACCTATTAATTGAAATCAAGATTCATGCTTGATTATAAATTTAGACTCGTCTATGGACTCATTTACTTACAAATAATGCATATTTGATAGATTAGGAACGTACGAAAGCTTTACGAAAGGGAACGGTGAAATCTTGAGGATTGGTGTGTTCAACCTTTGAGGTATGTTAAGACTTTCAGACTTTATTGATAGACGTTTTTTTCTAATTAAAGATTAAAAATGAAATAGATAATAGATAAAGACGAAAGATGGGGATCTCGTACCAATAGTGTGACGGACATTGGTATGAGTATAAGCGTTATCAAATGAAAAGTTTATTACTATAACATGATGAATTGTAATCCGAGAATGCCAAAGCATGTGGGCATTAGTTGATGTATTATTCATGACTTGATTTTCTTTATGTGGTTGTGTGTTTATTATTGAACCCATATATTTGTGCTAATTAAGGTTATTATATGTCATACCGACATTTGATTGGTTGAGATGCATCATCTCCTATTTTGTTGATATTATATTGTGCACATGTATTGACAAGAGATTGAGTATGAGTAAGGGTCTGACAAATGGAGATCCTCTGTGTTGAGATCGTTTTGTGATTATGAGTTAGGCATGTGGATCCTCTGTGTTGGAGATGATTTGATTTTATGATAGTGCGTTGAGGTCGTTTGCACAGGCATGTGGAAATGCACCATTGATCACAAACTCTTGAAGAATTTACGAGAAGTATTTGTATATACGATTGAGAGATCACATGGCATTTTGATGCATATCATCTCATGGTTTTGCATTACATCTCATCATATCGTTTATTCTTGTTTGATTGTGTGCTTCATTGAGGTTTGGGCATTACGTGACATTTGATTATCCCTTTTTGGTGAAAGTTGACTAATAAGTACAATGTAGACTTGTAATATTACAGAATGATTTCTTATATACTCCTGTCATTACTTCTTTGTTATCGGTCTATGAGACATACTGAGTACACGTTGTTTCATACTTATACTACACCTTTTGTACTCTTTTGTGGTGTAAATTCATTTCAAATCCAAGCGCATCTCGTGGAACTTTCTGAGTCCAAGCTTAAGTATCTTTGAGTTGTGGTGAGCTGCTTGGCTATTCGTGGCCCATACCTTCCTCCATTTTTTTATTATTTCTGTTGTTTAGTATTCAGACTAGATATTCTTACGTCTAGACTTATCATTTTAGTTTCAGATTTTCATCGCATTTTAGAAGCTCTTGTATTTATGACATCAATCAATTCTTAGGTAGTATTTTAGCATTCCGCATTTCATACTTATAAAATACTTAATAAAACTATTGAATGGGTTTACCTATCGATTGGAAACACAAGTGTCATTAAGATTAAAATTTTCTAAGCGATCATATTAAAGATAAAACTAGAACTATTATTTTTTGTACTTGACTATATATTTCAAATATTTTCACTTTGTTTGAAATTTAGAGAGTTAAAATTGAGGATTGAGTTATATATAATTATACTTATTGCGGAAAATATTTAAATGTATTTAAATAGAATTTCAAAAATAAAAAAGTGAGTTAAAAATAATATAAAAGCAAATTTTCACTTTAAGCTAAATTTTAAAAAGTTCATGACAAATACTAATTTTTAAATAAAAATTTTTAAAAATGTAATTTTTACAACCAAGTCGGCTTTTAGTGGTGGGTTAAGAAAACGAAAGGGTACACAACTTTTCTAGAAGATTAATTACAATGTCAGAATGATGAAAGGGACTGGATATTTGACCAGGACGAAGTTAGTGGTTCATATGTGATTGTTCAAATTCAGTAGATTTTATTTAAATAATAAATTTATTAAATACATATAAATATTAAATTTAAAATTTAATTATGATTATTTAAATTTATTATTATAAAATTTAAAGATATCAAAGTGAAAACGGATCGCACAATCAGACTATGAGGAACCTTTACGAACATAGATTAATCCTGACAAAAGAATATATATGAAAATCCTTACTATCCGGGTCCGTCCGGATCCGCCCTCCACATGGGTAATCCAACGGATCAATTCAACGATCTTTCATAACTATGCCTGGGTAATCTATAGATGGCCTTAATCTGACTGTTCAAAGTATCTTCATGATAGCAACATACACCAGTTATTATAGTAACTTAGTATGCTACAGCTCAACACAAACAGTTTAGCCCATCATTTGGGTCTAATACATAAAAAGAAGTAAATAAAATAAGAAAAGTACCTTAAGACGAACTCCCAGTAGATCAACCAAATTGCAAATTTTTATTCAATTACTTAGAAAATTTTACAAAGAAAATTATTTAGAGTACAAAAAAGAGAGGGGGTACTAAAACCTGCCTCTAAGTACACACATTTCCTCTTCTTATATAGATATGAGAGGAATCTTTAAAAGTTAAAAATTACAAAAAGGTACTGACCCACACTTTTTCAATGGCCATTAATAAAACGATAAGGCCGACACACACATATGGCTTTGCATTATTTTACTAGCCGACATGACTTTCGGCTTCCACTAATATTACTTTATAAAAGTATTTTGGCCCTTATTACATGTGGCCGACAACCCTATTAGAGTATTCCATTACGCTATCTGTGGGGTTTTAATTCTTTATTTTTCCCTTTGACAGCTATGCTGATGCTAGAAGATTCTTCTATCTGTTGTTGATATTTTTGTAAAAGAGTCTCAATATCGATCTCTTCATCAACATCTTGTCCCTCTCCAGCTATGCAGTTATCATCATCATCATTTGTATGGCTGGCTGATGTCATGGAGATATCATCCTTGATTTCAATATCAAGATTTCTCATTAAATCTTTTTTCACTTCTTCCATATTCAAAGCTATGACTTCTTATTTCGAAATCAGACCTTTCTTCATTTGAAGTTTTCTTGTGATCTTCTTAAATGGACCCAAATCCTCTATCACCTGTGATTCTGAAGTAGCAATATCATAATATGTGCTAATTTTTCCATTTATTGAATCAAGAATTTCTTGACCATGAACCTTTCCTTCCTGGTCCTTCTGTAATAGTTTACTCCAGAACTTGGTATAAAATGTCCTTCGTAAACATGGGAATCCATCGGAAGTGGTATTAACTTCCACCGACCATTTCATGATCCATGGAATAGAAAATTCATAAAGAAATACATTATTGACATTCTTTCAAAGAATATATTATCATTCTGTAAACTTATAATTTTTGGGGAGATATCTACCCATTCTGAATATAATTTTTTATATGACTCCGGTAATATTTTCACTGAAGGACCATATAATGTCCGCCATTTGCAGAACCAATTCGGAATATACTTTCAAATATATTACCGCATATCTTGATAAACCATGTATACTTCTTATTAGCATTTTCATATAACAGGGCTTTATTAAAGCCATCAATGTAATCCCAGTAGTTATATTTTACTGCGACTTTTTGTTCAGGAAATGGATATAATCCATTTTCTTCAAAAGGCTCATACCCCATTCTTCAGGTGCTAAGATCTTTTTAATAATCATCTTAGAAAAGTTATAAACCTTTTTTGTGTTTGCTGGGTAGAAGTGTTGAAATTCACATGACCCTGTGGCAGAGAGTATTATCTCATAATGCATTCTGTATTTATACACAGTAGTAGTATAACATACTGTATCCTAATATCTGGACATTACCTGCCATGGTTCATTTTTTCATCTTAGGTTACTATTTTCAAGTAGAAGTATAACTTCTCTTTTGTCATTCAAATCAAATACTTCTATGTTTTCATCACGCATGATGATGGTGGAATATGTTGGTGGATTATTATCCGATTCCTTCTTGGATTTCATAAAATCCATGAATTCTTTGTACATTGGGTGGTTTATATCAACACCACTTGTTCCACTTGTTGAACTGTTGCTATTAGATGCTATCAACTGCTTATTTCTATGTTGGACGAGGATATGACCTCCTCTTCCTGAATTACATCTTCCCCTTCCTCCTCTTCTCCCTAGAGGAGGCCATGATGGTCTTAAGCTCATCCTGTCAAAGAAAAACAATTTAGATTAATCTAAATATTCTCGAATGAGAAAATCTGGAAGACTGTTATCTTCCCCTTTTTTATACTGTATTTCGAAATCAAAAGGAGCCAACAAAGCTTGTCATCTAGCAAACATCTGTTTAGAAACATCATGCTTACAGTCTTTGTTAAACATAAACTTAGCTGCTTGGCAATCAGTCTTTATTAAGAATTTTTGGTTATAAAGATCGCCTTGAAATTTAAGAACACATTTCACTATAGCCAGTATTTCTTTAGCTATAGTGGCATAATTCTTCTGGGCCGTGTTCCATTTGCCAGAATAAAATTGTACAATATAATGTCGTTTATTACCAGGACAATATCGTGTTAGGATACCACCATATCCTATATCTGAAGCATCAGTTTCTACCATTTTTTCCCAATTTGGATTGGCCAAAGTGAGACAAGGAAGGTTTTTAACCTTCTCTTTAATCCTTTTAACTGCTTCAGTATGGTAATTTGACCAAGCCTTAGGATTATTTTTCAACCTGTCATAAAAAATAGTTGAGTCTTTTGCTAAATCCTTTATAAAAGGAGCAACATAATTAAAACTTCCAAGAAACCTCTGTAAGTGAGTCTTGTTAGTAATAATATCAGGAAAAGAAGCAAATTCAATACTTCTATTGATAGGACTAATATTTGCTCTTTCAATATTATGACCAAGGAATCTGACATTTGTTTTAAACAATGCCATCTTAGGTTGAGATAAAACTAAACCATTTTGAGCAATAATCTTTTTAAATAAATCAAGATGTTTAAAATGAGTTTCCACATTTTTGGAGAATACTAAGATATCATCTATATAAACAATTATAAAATTGCTATAAGGTATAAAAATATCATTAATAATTTTTTGAAATTTTGATGGAGCATTTTTTAAACCAAAAGGCATAACGTTCAATTCAAATTGTCCCATTGGCACATTGAAAGCAGTTTTAAACCTATTTGACTCAGCTATCTGAATTTGCCAATAACATGATTTCATATCAAACTTAGAGAATATAATAGCATCATAAACTTTATCCAATAAGTCTTTCTTATTAGGAATTGGATACATGATCCATCGTAAAGCTTTATTAAGCGGTTTGTAATTTATTACCAATCTTGGCGCTCCTCTTTCTTGCTCAGCATGTTTATTAACATAGAACGCCGTACAAGACCATGGTGACTTGGACTACCTTATAAGTCCTTTCTGAAGCAAGGAACTGATTTCCTTTTTGCACAACTCTAAATATTCTGAGTTCATTTGACATGGCCTAGCCTTAGTAGGAGTATTAATCTCATCAAAGTTATTTTCATATGGAAGACTAGCTACATGCTTTTTCCTGTTCCAGAAAGCATTAGGATGATCTCCACAAATATCAAGAGAGAATTGACTATTTAAAATATTATTTTTTTCCTGTAATTTAGGATTTTGTAAAATATGATCAACTTCTATACTATTGATCTCTTGTTTTATAAAACTAACTTGATTATTTTTTGAAATCAATTTTGCAGTCAGATCATTTATCATTCTAGTAAAAGGTTTTGTAACAAACTCAAGTATGAAAGGTTTGTTATTCCAAGTTCCAATAATTTTATTATCATCCCAATGAGTAAGAGGGAAAATATCATTTATAAAAGGGACACCCAAAATAATTTGGTTGGTGATATTTTTTACTAAAACAAAGCTTTGAGGAACACAACTCTTTCCTTTACAAATAAAAGTTTTTGGTAATTTAAATTCAATATTCATTTTACTACCATTAGCAAAACGAAGACTATGAGTAGTTTTATGAAAATATCTTGAAGGTATAAGTCCTTCTTGAATACAGTTTAAATCAGCAGCACTGTCAATAAGAGCTATAAATTCTTTTTTATAATTATAGTCTATAAGCAAAGTGATTTTTGTATAAAACTTCTGAGAAGTAAAAGCTTTAAGACTATGCAAAAAATCTGTTTTATTATTTTTCATATAAATATTTTTCATAAAATCAAGACTATTGTTTTCTCCTCCAAGAGAAGATGACAGAGGCATTACCCGAATCCTGGAGACTTTGAATAACATCGAGTCTTACCTCAATAACGACATTCTTTTCTTTAAGACGAACAATGTCTTCTTTGAGATTATTAATCTCATCCTTCAAATCACTAATAGTAGTAGGAGAACTTATAATCTTTTTCCTTTCTAGTAGAAGGTTTTAAACCTCTGCCATGGTATAGGAACCTTCTTTGGTTGGGATTTCCTTAGGAGTATGATCCTTAACTGGAGTATTATTATTGATTTTATCAATAATCTGAGCTCTTATCTCTGGATCATTAATGCTTTGTAAAAGTTCTAGTACTTTGTCATTATCAATGACATTCAGACTTAATTCCTTAAATTGAGAATAAATCTTATAAAGATCATCCTCTTCTTCATCCTTTTCACATTGTAAACCTTGTTGACAAGGTGAACATTCATCCTCTGAAGTTATATAATCTTCTTGCTGAAGGGCCTTAAGATCTTCACTTGTTGAGGACTCATCACTGCTACTATCTTTTGATACTGATCTTCCTGAATCAGAATTAAGATTAATCTTATAAAGAGAATCTTTTATGCTGTCACTTACATCAAGGCTTTTAATCTTTTCCTTGACTCTACAATATTTTGCATAATGACCAAATCTTTCACATTTGTGGTAAGTATCCAACTTCTTATAATTATGGCGATACTTTTTCTTTCTCTTAGAAGAGTCTCATTTACCTCCTACAGCTCTTCTAAGCTTCTTTTCTATTCTCTTTTTCTTCCATTTTTCATAATCCTTTTTGGAAGATTTATTTTTCTTAGGAGTATATTCCTTGTCCTTAGGCTTTTATTTAGGAATATCAAATGCGAATTGTTCACAAAATTCTCCTAATTATTGTTTTTCATTTAAGCGATGTCGCTTAATCTGTTGGTTTAACTGTATCTCATTGCATAAGGAAAGTCCTTCTTGTATGCAGGCACTTTTAAGTTTTCCATAAGTATAATCCTCATAATTTATACTTGTATTGTCTCCTCTTAAAGACTTTCTTACTTTTTCAGCAAAAAAAGTAGGTAACCCATCTATAAATTTTGATTTCCAATGAGTGCTATTACACTCAGGTAACTCCATTACTCTACATAAGAAAACATCCTTGTAGTACCTAAATGATGTAAGGGTCTTACACCTAAGGTTTTGTAACAGAGTCCTAATAGTCTCACTATTATCTGACCATCTTCCGGAGAAGTGTTCTATAATATTCAGGACCAGTGTATAAACTGCGTTCTAAGTATACTGTTCTCCTTCTTGTTGAACTGCTTGGAGAATCTTGTCCCTTTGATCCTGATTGAGATAGTTATTCCACCATCATTTCAATTGACCTGTAAACCTACAGTGATCATATCTGCAATAGTCTTATCACTATTTTTATTAATCTTACAGATAGTGATGTACATCAACATTTGATGAACAATTGTATAGATTTGCCTATCTGTATACCCGTCTATGTCCCATTCATAGATTTCCTTTCCATTATAACTATTAATTATAATATGTTCATGTTCCTCCAACAGAGCATCTTGAGGAGTAGGTCTAGGGTAGTAGTACATCATTTGGACTGGTTTCCTAGCATAGTTTTCTGAGATCTTATTAATACCATCAGAAAATTCCTTCTTATGACTAGTTTCTCCTTCAGAGAAGTCTCTAGCATTAATAGGCTGGAGACTACCACCTTTGAATTTCTTTGCCAAGAAATCCTCAAGATCTGAATAATCTTTAATCTTGAAATTATCAATATCTGGTGGGGGTTGTAGACTACTATGAGCCATCTTTTCCTTACCTTTCATCTTGGTAGGTAACAAAGAGATTAGTTTATCAACTTTATCATGCAAAGAAACAATATGTTCACCCAATATGCTCATATAAATGTTTGCATAGTTATTCTGCTTAATCATGGCATTGACATGACTAGTAGTAACTAAAGCAGTATCATTTTCAAACAATTTTGAAAAAGCATTAAAGTTAACAACCTTATCATTTCTATTAATATGAAAAGACTGTTGCGGAGGAAAAGCTGATTTAGTAATTTCTCCATTGCTTAGAGTAAAATCTTTCTCTAACATAGAAATATAGTTATGAACATGTTTGCACAAAAACCGAGGAACAAAAGCAACTAATCGATTTATTCCTAAGTCCATAATATCTTTATAAGATTCTTCTTGAAAATCATATTGTTCTTTTTTATTAAAATTTTTGAAGAACCATTTTCTGAAAAGTTTCCATTTCTTTCGTTGAAAATCTTTAGCGATTCTTGCTCTTGCCGGTGAACCCGGACTAAAATCAATTTGTTTGTCAGACATCATAAAACAAATTTCATGTAGTCAATCCATCTGGAAAATTCATTTCAGATTCAGTTATATCTAAATTTGAGCTAGCCCTGGGAATAGGTCAACATCATAAAACAAATTTCATGTAGTCAATCCATCTGGAAAATTCATTTCAGATTCAGTTATATCTAAATTTGAGCTAGCCCTGGGAATAGGTCAAGCAATGTTATCCTTATCAATTTTTATATTATAACTTTCTCTAATTTGAGAAGTAAAAGCACGAGAAGGAGCTTGCACAATATAATCAATAGGAGATTTGTAAGAGGAATTAGATCTCGTCATTCTAAGAGATATGCTACGATTCTCAATTCTATCATGCACATCAGAAAGATCAAAAAATCTAATTTTAACAATTCCATCATTCAACTGTTCAATTTCAGAAATCTCTGAATTAATATTATTTCTGGGTTGAGTAGCACTTTCAATAACCCATTCTTGTGGAAAATCAATTTCTTCCCACTTGATAGGTCTTCTAGTGACTACTTTAGATTTATCAAAATTAGTTTATATCAAAATAGTCTCATTTTTGAAATCAATCATTTTGCACATAGGATTTAAAGTATGCAAACGTTTATAATAAATTCTATAACAAATACAAACAACTTCAGTTCTAGGTATATATATAATCATAACCATGAAGTTTAACATTTAACATGAGCGAACTTAATGAGTTCTCATCTTGCAAGGAAATCTGCAAGTTAGGATAAACATTAAAATAAACTGGTCCATAAGCTAGACGAGTTTGTAAAGAGATTTCTTCCAATTATAATTTCTACCATCACGTAAAGCTGCTATAAAGCTTTCAAGAAGTCCACGTAAAGTAAGGGGCTTAAAGGCCACCTGTACTAAACCAATATGCATAAAACGGTAAATATCCCTATAAGGGGTTAAATCATTTTCAGATAATAATCTAAAAGTCTGATTATCACTATCAATAGTGATAGTTTCTCCCGTGGTTTTAACCACCTGTTTGAGACCAAGCTTCTCGAAAGTACCCAACTGATATATGATTCTAGGTGATATTCTAGGAATAGTCCACTTATTAAGTAGATCTAAGTGTTGAGGTATATCATACTCTTCTTCCCTACTGTTTTTAACATTACATTTATTTTTTTATGATATTCATAAAAACAAACTGTGTTGAACTATAACACCTATAGTTACTATAATTTCATGGCTGTCACGACCTGAGCCTACACCCTGGACGTGGCCGGCACTCAAAGACCATTACTGGTCCCCAAGCGAACCCTTATCCTGGCTGACTACAAGCGAAAAACTGATTCAAGCATACAAAGCTTAAAAACTGAAATAAAAGTTCATAAAACTTTAATACAAACTTTAAGTCCAAAGAAAACTCTGTATAATAAAATATATACAACTCGCCATAAAAAGACAGCTTTAGTCTTTAAAACATTTAATAAAATAAATGATACAGACTTCTCAACTATACTGACTATCTATGAAGCCTTTAACTGATAAAGATAGAAGTCGGGACAAGACCCACGACATCCTGACTAAACTGAAAAGTAAATGAAATCCTCCGGAAACAAGGAGGCTCACCATAGCTAACTCGAACTCTCGGATGTATCAACGAAGCTCATGTTGATGATCCTGAATACCTATGTCTGCATCATGAGAAGATGCAGGCCAAATGGCTCAGTACGTGGAATGTACGAGCATATAAGGGGAATTCTAAAACATAAACATAAGCTTGAAACTTGATAAAAAGGAAACATACTTACCTCTTCTCAAACTTACTCAACTCAAGGAAT